>JAJOZX010000608.1:327500-547500 GCA_023014485.1 Bathynomus jamesi
TATGGATAGAACAAGTGGATAATTTTAATTTGTGCGAAGGTATTTATAAGCTGGACCCTCTAATGAGATTCTTGATCAAAAAATCCCTTACGGCGTTGGGTAAACAATTCTAACCTAAGTGTGAATTTCTTAAAGGTCTCTGGATTGTTTCCTTACTCGCTTTTGGTTCATTCGTTTTTTCCGTAAAATGTAAATGGAATAATAAACGTAAATGTAAATGTAATAATGGAAGTAATAAATGTGGAAATAAGTGTAAATGCACTAAATGTAATAATAAAGGTAATAAAACAAATGTAATAATAAGTGTAAAGGTAATAATAATAAATGTTAAAAAACGTAAGTGCAATAATAAATGCAGTAATTATGTCAAAATACTAGAATCTGTATGTATAGAACAAGAAGATAGTTTTAAATTTGTGCGAATGTACTTATAAGCGGGTCCCTTTAATAAAAAATGCCCTTCCGTTTTCGGGAGAACGGGATCTAACCTAGGTGCGAATTTCTTAATGGTCCCTGGACTGTTTTCCCTCTTGTTTTTGGTTCATTCGTTTTTCTGTATCCACCTGAAGAGGATGCCAGTGGGCATCGAAACTGTTATGGAAATAAACTCTCTCTATTAGAGTGAGTTTTTATCATATTATCATATTTTGACCTTCACGTAGAAAAGTGAAGTTTTTTGCATTTAAAGTTTTGCAATTCCATCCCTAAAGCTCTAATTAGCCAGCTGATATTAGTTTAAAAGTAATCGTGAACCGATAGAGAAAGTGCAGGAATTTAAGAATTTGGGTCAAATTATCACCAGCTACTTGAGTGATGACTCAGATATGAGAAAACAATATGAAAGCCTCTGTACTAGCACAGATATGACTATAAGGAACTTCCGGTTTTGTACAAGTGAAGTTGAAGACACTTTCTTCGGTACCTTCTGCACTAATATTTACGGGATGGAACGCTGGGTGAATTATAAAAAAGGAACTGTCAGAACCTTAAATTTGCTTTACACAGATCTTTGAGACTCTTACATAAGTTACCCCCGAGATACATAACTTCAAAAATGTTTACTGACCACAATGTCTCGAGCCTCCCGGAGGTAACAAGACGTTCTCAGTACAGTATAATACAAAGAATTAAAAAATCAGTAAACCCAATTATCCAATCTATTCAACAGTCCAGCCATATGTCTTCTGAGCGATTGAATTTATGGTATGAAAACGTTTGTCTGTAGCTCCACTTAACTTCAACATTGCTCTCTTTCATTAAGTGTATTTCTTTCCTTAGTACTTGAATTTTCATTGTAATTTATTTTCAGTTTGTCTTATTACTATTTGTTATATAGACTATTGTTCAGCCAATAAACTTTTTCATTTGCATATATATACTGTGGCGGATCCAGGGGGGTTCGGGGGGTTCGATCGAACTCCCCTAAACCAGAACCACTCTAAACCAGAAAGCCCCGCTCCCAAAGCTAATTGACCGAACATACAAGTTATTTTACAAACAACGCTAAAAGCATGTAATAAACCCTTTTGTTTCATTTGTTTCAGATCGTTAGTCGACCCTGTGTCTTACTTTATTACTCAAAAGTCTAAAAAGCAATATTCATTCAAATTATTTATTCAATAGAATTTTCGGCGGTTTACAATGTTAAGAAGAGTTGAACAGCAACCAAAAATTTACCGATTTTTTGGTCCATCAAGTTTGGTCCATCCCACGTCAGTGGCAAGGTTAGTAACTATTGTAAACTAAAACAATGACTTTAAAAACTACTTACAGTTACTGATCAATTGCTCATATTAAATTCATTGTCTCTCGTTTTGACAGTGATAAAGAAGGACAATCTACCCCGATTGCAAAGAGGATTCGTAGTAGCGCCAGTGATACCGGTAGGAACACGTGTTGTACGACAAGCTGACTCGCAGAAAACCATTTTTCTTGTTTTGATATATTTTACGGTTAAGACTAAAAATTAAAGTAAGCTAAATCTTATTTAATTTTCTTAATATAATTATAATAGCTCCGTATTTTGTTTTTATTGCAGGTAACCCTGCTTGTCATGCATCGGTACATGCGTGGGACTCTTGACATCGAATATATGCGATGGAGGAGAAAGTGGCAGTCAGAGAACGCCAAACCAGATTCGCTTCAACCTGCATTAAAGGTAGATTATAATTCTTTGTATGCCCATCTTGGGGGTGGCAATTCTTCGTATGCTCCGATTATTTAATATTTAGTGTAAAATTTTCTTCCTTAATTACAACTATCACTTTTTCTTTCCAGGCTTGCGATGCCGATATATTACCAAACATCAACTGCTTGTTGCGAATTGTTTGCACCACACCCGTCACTTCTGCTGACAATGAACGCGCCAACAGCACCTTGAAACTTGTGAAGGGGTACCTTAGGACTACTATGTCCACGGAGAGATTGTCGGGCTTGGCGTTCATGAGCATTCATTACGACAAGCCCGGGGATTACGAAGCTGTAGTTTAACGGTTCGCTAAACAGCAACACCGATGAATGGCGCTCGTCGATCCAGTCTTTGAGAGTCGGGAGATTAATTGATATCTCAGTCAACACAAAACTTTGTCAAGAAATATAATAACTTCAATTATATTAATGAACAAATCTAGAATGATAAAGTATGATTTTCAAAAGAAATTTAGGTTTTGATAGTGAAATTTTCGTAAACAGTGTTTCTTTAAGACTTATCACAAATTTTGTCTTTCCTTGTAGAATTTTCTTGCAAATCAGTATATAACTTAGATGTTGTAAAAGCTAATAAACTGGAACAAACACCCCGCAAATTGCTTAAAAACGTGTTTCTGAGAGCCTTAATTTTCAAAATTTTCCGGGGGAGCATGCCCCTGGATCCCCCCTAGAAGCCTTTGGCGCTCGTACCGAACCCCCCTCCAGCAAATCATGGATCCGCCCCAGATATATATACATATATATATATATATATACACATATATATACACATACTTTTCAATAGTTCACTCTTCGGAAACCGAATTCTTATAAGGAACAGCAATAGAGTTGTAGAAACCAACATTTTCACTATTTATTTAACGACTAAACGTTTCGGACGCTCAACTTCCGTCTTCAGTAGCTACGGAGACATTATATATACACATTGAAATAACTAATCTAAATATTTCTAATATATATATCATTACAAAAATTATTATGATATTGACACAACACAACTTATTTGTTATAAAAGCACACTAATTAAAATTTTCCATAAAAACTAAAAGAAATAAAATTTAATTTAAAAACTTTCACAAAAACCAAAACGGTAAAAATTAAATTAAACTAAAACATTTGCAACTTAATACCATTCCCATAATTTTCTGTAAATTCTTTTAATTACTGTAGAGAGACTCCATCACTCGCAAATCCAAAATATTATGGGTTTGGTTTGTTATCTTAAAATTATTGGTTCTCAGTGGATAGTTGGTTGTTTCTGAATGCAATCAGATAGCTGAATGAGAAGAATTGGACAGGAGCAGACCATTTCTCGTTGATACCCCCATCCCACTGTGTTGATCCACACGGAGGGTAAATTGAAGCTGTGTGCTACCAATGTACGAAGCTTGGCAGCTATCGCAAATATATTTCGAAATACACTATTTATTTAGACACCGGTACCGTTTTTTTTCGCAGGAGTAAATTGTTTGTCTAAAAATTTCTTTAATAACACAGGCCTGCGATGGTTTTGTTGTCCGAAATATTTTATCACTTATAGAGTAATGTTTCCACGCTGATTCCGAAAATAATATTCATTTTTCGCCATCACGTACAGATTTTTCACAAAATATATTTCATATTACATATGTAAGTAATTTTCATTAAAATTGACTCAATTAAATTTTGATTAAAAACTACTGCCTATAAATGCTTCCAGATCAGAAGTGACGTCATAGCGTCTTCTAGAACATTCGAGAAACACACCGCTAGTATATAAGTGATTGACAAACCACGAGATGAGTCAGTCTGTCTAGTGCGTGCGAGGTTATAGTTCTTTATTATTCAAAGTTGCGCGGTGACCATATTTCTCTTTTGAAATTTGTTTATTTGTCGCTATGGCAACCAGAGGGTGTGTAAATAGCCCAAACATTTTCTGTTATATTTGTGGAAAATTTACTGTGAAAAAACAAAGGCGAGATATTACAGACTTCGTTAAGAAAGCATACTATGCGTACTTCGGAATGAAACTTGGGGATCAAGACAAATCATGGGTTCCACATAAAGTTTGCAGTGTTTGTGTTGAACGACTTAGACTGTGGAGTAAAGGTAAAAAGGATTCTTTACCTTTTGGGATTCCAATAGTCTGACGTGAGCCTAGAAATCACAGCAATGACTGCTATTTTTGTCCATGTAACGTGCAAGGCTACAATACTAAAAATGAAAAGGAAATTTCTTATCCAAACTTTCAGTCAGCTATAAGACCTGTTGCTCATGGACCTGGTATACCTGTACCTACTAACCCAAATACTCTTAATATAACTTCATCTGATTCGGTGTCTGATGACGATGGAAACGATGATATTGATTGTTTTCAAACCGAAACATCTGGTGAACCCCAATTGTTTACACAAAGTGAACTTTGGTAAGAGATTTGTGTCCGGAAGGATTCTTCAGAGATTTTGGGATCCAGACTTCGTGCAAAGAACTTTCTTTCTCCTGGGACGTCATTTTACTGGTACAGGAATCGAGAAAAAGAATTCATCCAATATTTTTCATAAGAAAATTCACTGGTATATTGCAACAATGTTTCGGAACTAATACTTAAGCTAGGCTCTGTAGTCTATGACCCAAATGAGTGGAGACTTTTCATTGATTCCTCCAAAAGAAGTCTAAAGGGCGTCCTCCTTCACAACGGTAACTTGTATGCATCCGTTCCTGCGGCTCATTCGGTTCACTTGAAGGAAACGTACGAAAATCTTGAGCCTCTTCTAGCTAAGGTTAAATACAAAGAACACGGTTGGCTACTTTGTGGAGACTTAAAAGTGATTTGTATGTTGTTAGGTCAACATCCAGGTTATAGGAAGTTTCCATGATTTTTGTGTGAATGGAATAGCCGAGCAAGAACTCAGCACTGGATAAAAAAGGACATTCAACGTGAAAGTTTGGTTGACACGAAGAAAGTCCTTTTACCTCCACTTTACATAAAATTGGGTTTGATGAAGCAATTTGTTAAGGCCTTGGACGAAGATGGAGATTGTTTTAAGTATCTGTTTAGTAAATTCCCAATTCTTTCGGAAGCAAAATTGAAAGAAGGAATTTTCGTTGGTTCCCAGATTAGGAAACTGACTTTGGATGAACACTTTGAAAGAACAATGAACAATCTTGAAAAAGAAGCGTGGATTGCTTTTAAGGATGTTATCAGCAAATTTTGGAGGAACAACAAGGACCTAAATTACCAAAACACTGTGAACAACATGCTAAATAAGTTCAAATAGTTGGGTTGTAATATGAGTTTAAAATTACATTTCAGACATTCACACTTGAATTACTTCCCTGAGAATCTCGGAGCACTCAGCGAAGAACAAGGAGAACGGTTTCACCAAGATAGCAAAGAAATGGAGAAGAGATATCAGGGAAGGTGGGACATCAGCATGATGGCTGATTACTGCTGGATGTTGAAACGGGATACTCCAAAATTATTACATAAAAGAAAAGGAACAGCGTGTACATTCGAGACTGAAAGGCATAGATCTCATAAGAAAACTTGGAACAAATAAAGATGAATATGTAATTGACATTAATAGTCTTCTTTCTTTTTAACGTTGTTTGCATTTGTAATTAGTGTGACAAAGCGAAATAAGTGCCTAATGTAAATTGAAATAAATAATATTTATTTATGTTGTTTTTTCCCTTCCAGTTTGCAGAAAATCCTTACGTGATAGAAAAAAATGGACACCTTATTCGAAGTCAGCGTAGTTGAATTATATAAAATCAGTTATTAGTAAGAAAACAACTCTTACAAAGTTCTCATTCACAAGCCTGTGTAATTTATCGAGAATATAACTTAGATAATTATCATGAAAATACTTTTAATTACATCATAATTCATTACATTATTTGCCTCCGTTCTCTTCTCACAAATACATTCCTGCCTAACAAATGGCGCTTTCATGTTGATAAAAGCGCCAGCACCCAGAAGTTTCAAAATATTACTGAGGTAATGTCTTCACAGGTTAAAATGGCACTTTTTTCATGAGTTTATTTATTAATTTATTGATTATTTACTTTGTGTAGATACCTAAAGTTTTTGAAAAAAAAGAAAAGTTTTATCACAAATTCTCCCTTTCCATTTCAGACAGTACACCTTTACAACATCTCTTCCTACTGTAATAAAAACAATATGCATCGCCGCGAAGTGCAAGGTACAGTAGTTCAACACTGACAGCATAGATTTCCATATATCTATATATATCACTGTATACAGTATGTATATAACACATTAACAAATATCAAAAATTAATAGGTTAACACCCAAACGATAAATATCATAGGTTAAACCCCAAACGATAAATATTATACACTAAAATTTTAAATAAACCTAACCGCTATGAATGAATAATGTCCTCTTCACCGACAATTTGTAAGTGAGAGCAAACCGTTTTTTCAGGACGAGGCTTCACATCTATTTTGGGAATGAAGAGTAAATAGCATCGATTTCTATCTTATTTCCAATACAATTCAAAGTAATTTTAGTCCTTATCTCCAAATTCATTCAGGTAGTTGGAACCCCGATAATTGTAAAGCCAAACAAATTTTGCCAGCTTATAAATGGAGAATTTCATATTAATGGCCATTAGGTAAACATTAGACTCGGATTTAATAATTTTTATGAAGCATCGAAAAGTCTCAGTGGGAGAACAAAATCTCTCTTTTCGGAAGTGCTTTCCTGCGTTTCGTCTCATTTCCATGTCCGAAATGGAAGATTTCTTCTAAGAGGATGCGCTCTATCGCATACCATTTGCTTTTTTATCCCTGAGAGGAAATTTCCAGCAATATATACAATGTTGTGTTATTTTTTATTATATAACTAGTTAGTTAGTAATTTAGTTAGTTAGTTCGTTAGTTTGTTAGTTAATTATTAGTCAGTTAGAAAAATTAGAAAATTTATATTTTCAATCTCCTCCAGAAATTATAGAATAGCAGATATTTTTTATCGAATTTTAAAGACACTTCAGAAACGTATATTCATTCATAAGAAACAAAAAATTAGCATTATATTACATCTTGCTTCTAATATAATCTAAATTTTAATGAACTTTTTTCTTTATCTAGGTTACAATAATAATTCTCTATCGATCGTTATACCTTCGAGGTTTTGATGTGTTTAGAAACTGGTGTGGTACCAAGTTTGTAATTTAGTTTATGTTCATTCACATTAAACAGAGAGTATTTTCAAAGTCTGAAAAAGAAAACATTACGTTAATAATAAAGGGATAATAATTGTATTGTATATTTCAACTCTGTATGCGTTGTTCTCCTTTTCTTTTCAGACAATCGAGCCTTTTCATAGTGGTATCTGCCATTATTTCTTTGAATTCATCTTTTACAGACGTTCTTTTAGAAGAGGCAGCTTTGTCATCAGTTCGGAAGTGATGATCCGCTTATTTTTTCTTTAGGGAAAATAGAAAAACCTCAGTGGATATGATATATTTATCTCCTCCCAAGGTTTCTAGATTTTACGCATGTATATAAGAAATTAAATGATAATAATATTAATAACAATTTTATATATATATATTTTTATATATATATATATATATATGTGTGTATATATATATATATATATATATATATATATATATATTATATATATATATATATATATATATATATATATATTGCGAATTTATAAATATAAAGAAGAGGGGGCAACAAGCTTGACTTTCGTGAAATGAAAACTCATCGCACGGAGCATTTGAAAGTTGAAAGGTATTTAATACTATACAAGAGTTTCCATGGAAATTTTCAGCTTGCATTTTGCGAGCTGTCACGATTACGTCCCACTGGGTGCCATTACCCTTCCCAGTCCCATTTTTTCTTAAAATTATTTTACTGAATAATATATATTTGTTAGGACGATAGAAAATAAAGGTTAATATGTTTTAAATGACATGGGCTGAACCTGTAAATTAAAATAACTTTTTATGAGGTAGTTTTAGTCGCTTTATTCAAATTTGTCACTCATTTTTTGGGCAAACTATTGTAGAAAATAATAATAATAATAATAATATGTATATTTAGTGTATTTGTAGTCGGGGGTGGTATGACGTCATGTTACTCTGCGACTTAATTAGTTTGTTGGTTTCTGTTCTGGCTATTTTTTTTTCTAATTCGATTCAGTTTGGTGGTGTTTGTGATAGAATTATGACGTGCTGTTCGTGTGGTTTCGACTTTGAGAACTTGATTCGTCATGTGCCCTAGATGATTAATTAAATGATTAATTAAATGTCCGGTTAGGTCAACTGAATGTCCGGTTAGGTCAACTGAATGCCTAGTTAGGTTAATTGAATTCCGGTTAGGTCAACTGTACGCCCTTGATGATTGGTTAAGTCGTGATATTTTCGTTAGTTTAAACGAAAATGACAACAGCAAACTTTTCTGGTTAATTTTGAGGTGTTTTGCACGTTTCCTGTGGTAATGCGTCGTTTACGAGATCTCGTAACATGAACATGTTAGGTTATGCTTTATTGTATAAAATGTAGTCAAAAATACATTTTTCAAGTGTATTTTGGTGTGCTTTGTTCGAATATGACCTTCATTTCTTGTGCAAATGAACAGAAATACAGTTGTCATTGCATGGCCCAAACACTATTCCTGTTCATTTGCACAAGGAATGAAGGTTATATTTGAACAGAGCACACCAAAATACACTAGAAAAATATATTTTTTATTTCAACTTCAGGCCATGTCATTTGCGACATAATTACCGAAATAAATCAGAACTGAATGCGAGAGGTTAAATTAATTCTGAGGCGATAAATGACAGGACACAGACACAAAGAATGTTGAATTGTCTATAAACGAGCAATGGAGTCCTTATAATGGGATTTTAGGCGGTAGCTGACCGATTGTGGGCCTGTCACGGTTCTAGATCGATAAAGTGCGTTAACTACCAGCAAATTACAATAGGTGAAAGACCGAATGCAAAAGCCTATTCACAATAGTGCAATTGGCCAAACTTCTTGGAATTACCCTCAATTCAAGCTTCTCATTCAAAGAGCACACTGAAGACATATGCAACAAATGAGCTAAGGACTCATTATATTACAAAAGTAAGTGCAGCATTACCAAAACAAGTTCTGAGATCTATATACTTCACCATGGTATACCTACAGCTACAATACTACATTAGCGCTTACGGAAATGCACGTTAATAATTTATGCAGCCACTGGTGGTAATGCAGAAGAGAATAATTAGGAAAATCTATATATCGAACAAACTTAATGAAATAACAGACAAAATGTTCTCGAGTTAATAAATTCTCAAACTAGAAGAAACCTACAAACTAAACATGACCTCATATACGAGGTCTGATCAAAAAGTTCCGGGACAGATGCAGGGGCGTGTTTAGCTAACGTGGGGCCCATGGCACCAGATGAGTTGCGGGGCCCATTGGTCCCGTGAACACACATTGAAACCATAACAATATATGAATATAAAATGCATACTACACTTTACAGGGTTAATAATGACATACAGTGTGGTGGACTCATCTGTTTTAAATATCTCCTCCCTACAAAAAATAAGGTCGACAATATGAAAAATATGTGAAAAAAATTGTAAAAATTATACTAATAGTATATGTATTTTAGTTACATTACCATTGCAGAATATAAGAAATAGTTGGTAATATGAATAACTGCAAGGTTTCTTGTACCAAACAATTGAAATAATTAGCGAATTATTGCAAAATAATTTTACATTTGACAGTTTGACGACAATAATGTCCTGAAAATTGTAACACTTACAGTTAAGTAAAAAAAATCAATCTTTTTTTTAATAAACATAGCAAAACAAAGACGAAAGGTGATCTTGCCATCTTAAAAGCACCCAGCGTATGTAGATGTACCATATGTATCAAGCTTTTTATGTTGTCATTCAATAGAAAAAAAACACACACATACAAAAACATTATACGTACGACGTACCTTCCCCTCACAGCGACAAATCAAAAACTGAACGCTGCGCTGGAAGCATTCGGCATCTTTAGGCCTACCTCTCTTTGGCGCTACGGACGAGACTCAAGGTTGCCAAATGGCAGTTAACTTGTTAGGAAAATTCTGCACCAATGTAAATATACAAAAGATAATAATACTGTACGTTAAACGTAAGAAATAGTGTTGAAACTTGAAAGAATAATCATTAATCAAGTAAGGAAAATAAAAAAAAATGGAGGAAATCAGTGTAAAGTGTAAAAACATCAATTCATCAGCAGGATCAGCTATTACCTATATATAAAAATAAAAGTGCAATAATAATGTTATTTTCCAACCATTTTCAGTTTTTTCTTGATGTGTTTCGACTTTCCAAAAACCTTTAGCTAATGATACAAAATCTGATCTAATTTTATATAATAAGCAGAGTCTCTTCTCTAGAGTGCGGGGCCTATTAAAGCGTGGGTCCCAGGGCACGTGCCCTAAGTGCCCTGCCCTTAACATGCCCCTGGGCAGATGTATTTATTGCAAAACTAAATGTCACATACCTAATCAAATTTGTCTCCTTCAAAGTAGTCTCTTTCTGATTGTAAACAGTAATTCCAGCGGTTTAGCCATTTATTGAAGCACCTGTTATACTCTCCTTTCGGAATGTCCTTCAATTCTCGTGTCGCATTTTGTTCGATTTCTACTACTTCCTGAAATAATTTTCCCTGGAGGTTTTTCAGCTTGGGGAAAAGGAAAAAGTCACAGGGTACCAAATCCGGGGAATACGGTGGTTGGGGAATAAGTGAAATGTTGTGCTTCGTTAAGAATTCCCTTATGGAGAGTGCAAAATGGGCGTCGGGTTCGTGGATGTTGCCTCACGACAATGCGCCCTCTCACACAGTCACACAGCACTCTCCACAAAGAAGTGAAGACATTAAGGAAGTGAAGAAACTAAGGTCGAAAATTCGACTCCCCATAATGGTGGTAATAATAATCCAGGAATTAGCACAATAGATCGCATTAGTTGACATGAGCACTAGGGTGTATCATGCTCAGGTCTAATATTGAAAAACTTGGAATTTCAAGATTGGCAGTATGTATTCCTATGTAAAATTGAATTCTAAGAGGGGTTTGACTTCTGCAACCTTTGCGAAAAATGGCATTTAAGTGTTCAAAATCGCACTTATTTGTCGAAAAATGGATTTTTGGCCAATTTCAAAGACTTGGTAACCTCAAATGACCTCCATATGATCCGTATTGTTCACATACACCTTTAAGCATTTCTAGGGGCAGGCTTGGACCCATTTAAGATCAGCCAAAGTGGTTCGTAACCCCAAAAATAACCAAAATCACCCAAAATGGCCCAAAACTAAGGAATTGTATGATTCTTAGTCTCCTATACACCACATTTCGCGGCTGTTCTCTTCATCAGGCAGAATTTTTTTGTTCTTCTTTTCTTGGTCTTGCATTTTCTTTTTTTTAGAAACGCCTTCACCAATTTTTATTTATTTTCTTTTCGGCATCACTGAGTGTGATGGCACCTGCCCCCACCTTTCCGCAAGCTGCTGTGACGTTCAACCTTTTTTTTGCAATTGCAATTCTTCTTTAATATTTGTATAAGTCCCTCCTCCACCCCCAGCTTGTAATAATATGCTGGTCAACTGAATGTTTTGAGATTTTTTCTTCTGAAAACATCTTGATTTGTCTAGCAGGTCTATCACATGAGTGATTATGTCCCTGACTTCAGAGGTCTGGCTTCTCAGCAGTCCCAGAGCGGCCACAATATGGTGAGGTCTATACTTCATGTGGTGCTTCACGTTGATCTCAAAATACATCTTGAAGTAGAAGTCCAGGCAGAACTTCAGCAGCACCTCCAACTTCTTCAACACCTCCCCCTTCAGACCATGCTGCCTCATCCACAGCATCAACAGAGGCTCACCTGTAGTCAGCCAGCGTGACTGATTCAGTGGGCCACACTTCAGACCAGCAACTTCCTTGCTCAAATCTCCTATCTTGAAAGCTTTGATCAGTAGGTAGCAGTTCTTCTGGTCAGTGCTCAGGTTCTGTACAATGTCTTCTGGCAGTTCAATTATATCTTCTTCTCCTGGCAGACCCTTGAAGCTAAAGTTGACAGGTATGTCATTGATCTTCTCCAAAAGTTTTCCTATTGGGCCACTGAACCGAGACTTGTGCGTGTTGGGACCATCAAGCTTGATGATCATGTGCCTGAGGCTGAGTTCATTAATATGCAACTGGCATATCAGCCAGTGACACTTGTGACCTAGCAGTCTCTCCAAGTGAGTGATGGCTCCTCCATCAGGTCCTGTGTTTGTGCTGGTGGAGTCACCACCAAGGACCACAATAGTATCTTTAGCACCATGAGCACTAATCTACTCAAACAGAGCCTGAGCTATCTTCAGTGTAGGTTTCTCATTTCCTTCAGGTTCTTCTAGTGTACAATGGAAGAGATACTTCCCCTCAGGTTCCCAAGTAACACTATAGTGCTCTTCAGTTGTAATATCAGGATGGAAACGGCCAGTTTCTTCATTGTACCTCATGATCTTTGTCTTATCTTGTTTTCCATCAAAGAAAATTCCCTTGATCTCCTCTCCCTCTGTCCTTTTCTCCAGGGCCTCCACCGAGGCACCTATTACAGACTCCTTGCCCTCCACATCTTCATCCTGTCAACAACTAGATATGCCTTATCAGCAGATAGATGGCCAGCTTTGATGAGATCTTGCAAGAAACCAGTTACAATGGCTGCTGCAGGAGTTTGCCACCTTGAACCTGACTGCAGCCGCAGCAGTGCTTGAGATATCCATGTAATTCCTCCTGGCAGAGGTGGAAACTTTGCCAGTGTTGACACTGGAGCTTGTGCCTGGTGCAGTACTGGAAAAATCTGTGTCAGCAGTAGGAGCTGCTCTGCCTGGAGACTCTTGCAAGGAAGTCACCTCATCTTCATCATCATCACCATCATCAGCTCTAAGCAGGAGCTCCTTTCCTTCTTCCTCTTTTCTCTTTCTCTTCTCAGATGCTTTCTGGTCTTCCTCCTTCCTCTTAGCAGCCTTCACCTGTTTCACTGTTTCCTTCACATCAACAGATGCCATCCGGAAGCCAGAAACTTCTGAGGTTTTGATCCTCTGGTAATGGAGCCACTCCAGCTCTAGCTTTGGAATCTTCTGAGGCAGAGGAGAGTCACAGTTAACATGAACTCTAGCAGCATAACCAGAGCAGCCAGATGCTTCAGTTCCACAGAGAGTGATATCATGTCTGCAGGTTGTTATGTCAAACAATGTATCAAGTTCAGATATTCTCTTCTCTCTCTTTGCAGCCTTCACTCTGCCATTCACTAGGTCAATCATTTCATTCCACCTGACAAGAATCTTCCTGGCAGTGGATCTCTCTTGAATGATCACAGGAGGAGTGAACTTGGCATTGCTTTTGCGCCACTGCCAGGACCAGTGATGCCAAGTCCTTAGCCAAATCTTGCAGAGGGCACTGAGCTCTCTTCATATCATCCAGAAGCAGCTTCTCTTCCGGGAGGAGGATTCCTCTCTGAAACACAGCTCTCCAGGTTGGAACTTCTGTGGGAAATAACTGCTTGCCTGGACCCACCAGATCACTCAGCTTTGAACCAGAACTTTTTCTGGTATTTCGTCCTTGCTTAGCCATGGTGGCTACACAATCTTCACCAAGCTTTGTATCAGAAACATAGAAAATTATCACAGTGAAACTCTAGTAGCCTATAACAGCTGTTACATTGGTTTTGTTTGGTAAGGAACCGGTCTGTTACATTTGTACTACAGTGTATGTCCTGCACAGCTGTTGTGTACATAACCAGAAAATGAAAAGGTGAAAATTTGAACACTTAAACGTGATCTTTAGCAAAAGTTCAAGAAAACAAACCCCTCCTAAAATTTAATTTTACATAGGAATATATACTGCCAATCTTGAAATTCGCGCTTCAATGGGCATGATACACCCTAAATTGAGCACTGCTCCAGTTTGTGGCCCTCCAGACTGATTATTATTATTAACACTTGAACTTGGTTGGTTTCTTGGTTTCTTGAATCATGCTAACATACATCTCTTTATCAAAGGAGGAATCTTTACATTTCTTACACGTGTTACAATTGTTAGTTCTGTCTTATTTATAACGTACTTTCAGATAATCAATTAAAAACTAAGAAAATAATAATACCGGTAAAATTAGGACAACTGTATATGGTTCTCATCAGGTCATTTTTTGGTGATCGATCATAAAAATCAGTAGTTTTAAATGGTATGTGTCAGTATTAAATTCCTATACTATGACTCAAATTGTGCACTATCAAACATTTTATCTTTTAGTACTGTTTATTCAGTTAACATTTTGCCATATTGAACATTTACAGAATTCGAAAGCGAAACAGTTGTTAAATTAAATGTTATACCTTAAACTTGACACATCGGCAGACTGATTTTAATTCTACATCCAAAACAAGTGTTTTTTTAAATAACAAAATTAATTTTGTCAAAACATTTTTGTCAATATTAGCATTTGTACAGTACAATCAACTTTAAGCAATATGTATTTTGTTTCTATCCAGTATTTCAATTCCAGTATTATTCCGACAAAATACGTTTTATTCATTTTACATATAAATGAATTACTGTAAAAACTTGATTACGTTCAACACACACACACACACACACACACACACACATATATATAATATATATATATATATATTTTTTTTTTTAAATGAAACAAATTTTAAAAGGAGAACTTTTATGTTGTAAAATTTACAGGTCTTTGAAGCTACCAAACATTTCTGTAAATTTCACAAAACATTTTCTTTCATAACGTTGTTATTACAATACAGTATGTGTTTTGGTACTAATCAAATAATATGTTAAGTTTGTTCAAATAAATGCAAGGTCAATTCCATTCAAACGAAATTAAAGCAACAAAATGTTTTTGTTAACCTTATAATAACAAAATAGCTTTGTTATAGTTAATCAGAAGTGTTGTAAAACAACAAATTATTTTTTAGTACAATTTTACCCAAAGTTCCTCTACTTTATGAATTGTTTTCAGGTTTTTCTCTTTTTCTATCTTGCGTAAATATACAGGGTGTTTCAGGAGGAAAGGTCTATACTTTGGGAGGTAGTATCGGTCATTGTGAGAAAAAAAGTTCATATGAACGTGTGTCTAATTCTGAATGGTTACGGAGATAGAGCTGTTTGAATCTGATGCTCGCGCAGCTCTTCCTACCCCTTGCCTCCCCTATAACCTTGAACCATGTAAGCTGTAATGTAAGCATGTAACATATGCCAATCGACACCTGATTATTGTGAGTGACATTGTTTGGTGTTTGAAGCAGTGTTAAGAATGCCACACACCTTCACACATGCCGAATATGCAGATATGGTGTATGTCTACGGTTTTTGCGGTGGAAGTGCAACAGCTGCTGTTGCAGAATACCGTCGACGGTTTCCGAACCGCAGAATTCCGGATCGAAGGGTGTTTACTAGGGTTTTCAACACATTGCGTGAGATTGGTACACTTCCCAGCGCTCATGTTTCATCTGAACGTGAAGGTCAACAAGATGTGTACAACACCTTCAACCAGGAGACGCTGCCATGCGACTGGAATTTTGTCATTGGGTAAATGCTAATCGCCGATTGCTTCGATTAATACTGTTCACCGATGAAGCTACTTTCACTCGTGACGGTATCAACAACACTCGTAACTCTCATCGGTGGTCAGACGAAAATCCAAATGCCACTGTGGAAACAAATTTTCAACATCGCTTCTCTGCCAATGTGTGGTGCGGTATCATCGATGATCAGCTGATTGGCCCTGTTACTTTAGAGAATCGTCTTACAGGACAAAGTTACCTAGAATTTCTGCAAAATGAATTGCCAGGAATATTGGAGGATGTTCCTTTGGCTACACGCGCTGGTATGTACTTTCAGCATGACGGAGCTCCTCCACATTCTACCCGTCTGGTGATGCAATACCTAAATCAAACTTTCCCTGGTCGATGGATCGGCCGCGGTGGTCCCATTCAATGGCCACCAAGGTCTCCAGACCTCTCCGTTAGATTATTGTTTGTGGGGGTGGATGAAAAGTCAAGTTTACAAAAGAAAGGTGGATACACGAGACGAATTGCTCGCGCGCATTTTGGATGCTGCTGCCGCATAAAGGAACGTCAAGATCAACTCAGACGAACAACACGCGATCTTCGCACACGAGTTGCAAAGTGCATTGAGGTTGACGGTGGGATTTTCGAAAACGTATTGTAAACTGTAACAAATTTGTCATTTCTGTATGTGATACCATTCAAAATGCCAATGTTTAAACGTTAAATGTTAGAAACAGTAATTGGTTTCTCTTTCTTCATTACCATTAACAATGCTTTTGTATTTGTAGATTCAAACAGCTCTATCTCCGTAACCATTCAAAATTAGACACATGTTCATATGAACCTTTTTCTCACAATGACCGATACTATCACCTCCCGAAGTATTGACCTTTCCTACTGAAACACCCTCTATGATCTCTCTCTCTCTCTCTCTCTCTCTCTCTCTCTCTCTCTCTCTCTCTCCGCAGGGGGTATAAAGGTTATGCACGTTCCTTCTGGGTGTTGTAAACTTTATACTTGGGGTGTGACAGCCCTCCGGTCCCGAGTCGTGGGATTCTAGAGAAATTGCCTGCCAATTCTTTTAGGTTCTCTCTCTTTCGGGAGGGTGGGTGAAGTCTGTTGTACAAACCTGTCCCGTGGGTTACTAGGACCCCTTCCCATCCATACTCTGTCCTTTTAGCTTAGGTTAAGGATGCTCTCCTCTGACTGCAAAAAAAAAAAAAAAAAAAAAAACCTTTTAGTATTAAGTCCTTTTCTCTACTCTTACTATTAGGACCCTACTGCTACCTCATGCGTAAGAAGAGAGGCTTTGGAACCTCTATAAATAACACCATTTCACTTCAGTTGTAGGTAAATAATTAGAGGGGATAATAGCGGGTAGGATTGTTGACCATTTGGATTCCTACAAGATACTTGGGACTCCAACATGGGTTTAGACGGCATAGGTCGTGTCCCACCAACTTGCTCGAGTTTTTCCACGTCATGTTGAGTGAGTATGATAAGAGTAAGGCGATTGATGAGAAAGCCTTTGATAAGGTACCTCACCGCCAGCTAATGGCCAAAGTGCGCGCGCTGGGTATTGGTGGGGAGGTAGGTAGGTGGATTGAAAACCGGCTGAAGAATGCCACAAAGTTAATCCCTTCCGTTAGGCATATGGGCTACAATCGACGCTTACGTGACGCGGGTTCAAAGATGTCGATTTTAGAAGCATGTTTACTTTAAATGATAACCCAACTCGCAACAATGGTTGGAAGTTGGATTTGAAACGGTTTAGGATAGTGTGTGGGAATTACTTTACGTATAAGATCTGTGACACGTGGAACAGGTTACCTTCAGAAGTTGTGAACAGTTCCTCTGTGGATCAGTTCAAGAAAAGGTTAACCAAATCTTGCACACTATTTGAGGGTGTAGAAAATTTTCCCTGGCACCCGTTGCCATTGGTACCTCCTCGGTATGGGCCGCAAGGCCTTTTGAGGTACTTCTTTTCCTTGTATCCTTGTATCTCTCTCTCTCTCTCTCTCTCTCTCTCTCTCTATATATATGTATATATATATATATATATATTAATAATAATGATAAGTTTTATTGACAGGATATAAATCCCATAACATAGTGCAATATTTTTGAAGGTAATAAGCGATAAGATAAATCAGTCAATAATATATTTAAAAACAAACAAACTAAAAATTATGACGAAAGGAGATAAACATAAGACACGTACTGAAACAAGTAATAATAATAATAATAATAATAATAATAAAACAATCTGCCCAATACTAAGAATACAAAAATGATGATAATGATAATGACAATAATGCTGCTTATTGGTTGGAGACAGATACCCCAACCTAAAATAAAAGGTACAATATCCATCAAGGCAATATATATAGTGTATATATATACATACATATATATATACTATATACATATAAGGGTTATTACAAAAGAAATAGACAGTTTCAAATATTTATTAAACCAAAACTATTTATGATATTGACATTTACTATGCACAGTTTTATAGAGAAAGTCTTGGAATATTTTACAGCAACTTACAGATGTTCGATGTGTGCACCCCTAGTCACACGGCATATATCAGCGCGGTAGTCGATTTCTTGCCAAACACGCGTTAACATATCTTCATCAACACTATGATATTGACATTTACGATGTATAGTTTTGTAGAGAAACTCTTGAAGTTTTAGCCACGTCGTACGTAAGCAACGTCGTACGCTTGGCAGTGTGCCAATAAGGCTGTCGGCAACAGCGTGTGTACAGTGTTCCACTATCAGTGACCAGTCAGCGAGCAGTGAGGTACGATGCCTGCTAATGCTGTGGAGAAGGCGTTTTGTGTGCTTGATTTAAGCAAAACGAATTCCGTTACTGTTGTGCAACGGCATTTTAGAACACGTTTCGGGAAATCGCCGCCGTCTAGACAATCCATCTACGATTGGTACATGAAATTTGAAACAACAGGATGTTTGTGTAAAGGTAAAAGTTCTGGAAGACCACAGGTATCTCAAGAACAAGTGGAGCGTGTTCGTGCCAGTTACCTACGCAGCCCACAGAAATCCACAACGAGGGCAAGTCTGGAGTTACAAATTCCACAAACGACTGTTTGGAAAGTTTTGCGGAAACGGTTGAAAATGATTCCTTACAAGCTGCAGATATTGCAAAGTCTAAGTGACCAGGACAAAAACACACTCCGTGATTTCTGTACAGAAATGCAGGAGCGATGTGAAGATGAAGATGGGTTTATGGAGCGTCTAATTTTCAGCGACGAGTCGACTTTCCACATCAGTGGGAAGGTAAACAAACAGAACGTTCGCATATGGGGTACTGAAAATCCTAGAGCAACAGTGGAGCATGTGCGAGATTCTCCAAAGGTTAATGTTTTCTGTGCTATGTCCTGTAAAAAAGTGTATGGCCCCTTCTTTTTCGCAGAGAAAACTGTAACAGGAGCTTCTTATCTCGACATGCTAATGAATTGGCTGATGCCTCAACTGCACGAAGACAGTGACAACTTCATTTTTCAACAGGATGGAGCCCCGCCCCACTGGCACCGGCAAGTTCGACATTACCTCGATGCAAATCTTCCAAAGCGCTGGATTGGCCGCGCAACAGCCGACAACATGTCACTCATACGTTGGCCACCACGAAGTCCAGATCTAACAGCTTGCGACTTTTTCTTATGGGGATATGTCAAAGACAAGGTGTTCGTCCCTCCCCTTCCTGTTAATTTAGATGATCTGAAACAACGTATCACAAGAGCTGTTGCTAGTGTTAATGAAGATATGCTAACGCGTGTTTGGCAAGAAATCGACTACCGCGCTGATATATGCCGTGTGACTAGGGTGCACACATCGAACATCTGTAAGTTGCTGTAAAATATTCCAAGACTTTCTCTATAAAACTGTGCATAGTAAATGTCAATATCATAAATAGTTTTGGTTTAATAAATATTTGAAACTGTCTATTTCTTTTGTAATAACCCTATAAGAGAGAGAGAGAGAGAGAGAGAGAGAGAGAGAGAGAGAGAGAGAGAGAGAAGAGAGAGAGAGGCACACCATTATTTCAACTTAGAAAATAATGGACGAATGAGCCCTTAATCTTACTTTGAACCCTATATCCACTCAAACAACAGTGGAAAGTAAGAAAGGAAGAATGTGTCGTGTTCCCAAATTAAAGGCTAGATAGGGAACATCCTCAACCCTGAAGGAAAATAGCTTTGTTGTGAGGGAACCAAGTCTGTTGAACTAGCTGCCCAAGGACATACGAAACACGACTGGCGTAGTGGTGGAAATCTTCAAAAGAAGACTAGACATCTGGTTCAGAACAATTCCAGATGAGCCGGGAGTACCTGGTTATTTGAAATGGAGTGCATAAGAAGTAGGCTGACCATACGTACCGTTTTGAACGGGACAGTACCGTTTTTTTTATGGGTTCTGTATGGGTTCTGTCACTGAAGAATAATTGTAAGCTCAATATGTTTATGTACTTACTTTTTCATGAATACAGAATATTACATAACCCCCTTCCCTTTTTTGCCATCCCAATGTTCCGTTTTTGTCTCAAGGAAATATGGTCAACCCTAATAAGAAGCCAATTCTCTACTCAAGACGAAGGGCAACACGGCCGACTTCCGTGAAATGAGGAATCATCGCACGAAACACCTGAAAGGTATATACGAGGTGCGATCCAAATGTTCCCAGACTGTACTGACAAAAAAATGTAGGCTTACCTTAAATTCTAATTACCGCTGTCCCCTTCGAAGTAGTCCCCTTGGGAGTTGATACAGCGGGCTCAGCGATTTTCTCACTGCTAGAAGCACCTCTGGAACTCCATTTTGGGGTTGTTCAGCACCTCGTGCGATTCCGCCTGAATCTTCTCGATGTCGTCAAATCGTCGCCCCTTCAGCCGGATCTTCATCTTGGGGAACAGGAACAAGTCACAGTGGGCCAAGTCGGGGAGTAGGGGGGTGGGGTACCACTGCCATGTTGTTTTTGGCCAAAAAACTGCTGCACAGACAGAGCGAATTTGGCAGCGATCCGCCTCATGTTGAGTTCCTCCGTGAGAATGCGTTGGCATGAACCAAACGATAGGCCAACGATGCTGCAGATGTCGTTAATCGTTCGCCGACGGTCATCAAGGATGGTCTGACGCACTTTTTCAACATTTTCGTCGGTTCTGCTGGTTGAGGGCCGACCAGAACGTTCGGAATCCTCAACCGACGTTTGCCACGTTTGAACCGCGAGAACCACTCGAAATTCTGGCTTCTGATCATGGCTTCATCACCAAATGCTTGTTTAAGCATTTCGTGGGTCTCCGACGCGGTTTTGCTGAGTTTGAAGCCTGCCAGTTTGAAGTTTGCCATTTCTCTTCTCGCAAAAATGGAATAAAACCACTAACACTAACGCACTAAAACGCTCGTGGAAAAAAAACGCGTGCGTGTATCACCGTGTCACTCGGCACACTGCTTCAAGATAAAGCTGTTTAGCGCTATCTAGCGGCACAAGTCCATACTACGGCCTGTTAGCGCTCCACGCTGCCAGTCCGGGAATTTTTGGATCGCACTTCATATATGCGCCTCGGTGGTGTAGTGGTTGACTACAAATCGATCGTCCTCAGGATTGAGACCCGGTGACGGCAGGCGGCACGCAGCAAAACCCAGCTGTTCATCCTTCCACACAATAAAGAAAGTGGTTGGTAGATAAATGGGTACCCTGGGTAGCCTAGTGGTTAAGACGCTGGGCTGCTGGTGGGGCGTGGTTCGGATTCCACGTTAAACTGTAGGTCTAAGGTGGAGTGACAAGCTTGACCTTCGTCAGAATGAACAATTTGGTCGGAAGCAAACCAAAGGTTACCAAAAGTATATATATATATACACACACACAGTATATATATATATATATCTGATGTAAATAAGAAGTTTTCCTTCTATGAACCACATTTTTTACTCTGCTTTAATACTGTGTTTTTACAGGTAAGTCGCTGTATCTTGTGAAAGGAAGTCTATCCTCCAAAGTAACTTTATTTTCATTTGAAAAATTCGTGCCGATGAAAAATATATAAATAAAAATTTTATTTTTTATAGTTCGGGAGAAGTCGTTACATACAAGTAACGACAATGATGATATGTGGTCCTTGTAAATGAAATGACTTTAGGTATCATTATTATAAATAAATAAATAGGTTAAATAACTCACCCTTATAATTAATAAATTAATAATAGGCGAGTTCGGTACGAAAATGAAGTTTAAATCAGGAATTCGCCCGCAAATACGAAAGGACAAACTTGCTTAATTCATCGAAATTCTCAATCAAAACTTGTTATGACAAGTCTGTGATGTTTGACTGGAAACCGTCCTCTGGCTTTCGCTTTCCTTCGAATAACTTTAACTGGAAGCTTTTAATATTATTCTTTTCTGTTAATTCAATTTAGTAGAGTTATATACAGGGCGTCCCAAAAAAATGTATACACACTTTAACAGCTGATAGCTCAATTGATGTTTCTTTCTTTCCAAGTTAAACCCATTAGAATTAATAATGGCAGTCAGACTAAGCTTTGAACAAAGGAAATTCATTCTAAAATGCTACTGGAAGTGTGAAAACGCAGTTGAAGTGCAAAGACAGTTTAGGAGGGAGTTTCAAACAGATTCACCAACGCGACTTACCATCACTCGAATTAGAGATAAGTTTGAAGCCGATGGAACTGTTCAGAATGTCCACAAGAAGCGTTCCGGAAGACCACGGACATCGACAAGCCCCACAAAGCAAGAGAGTACTGGAAACGTATCACCAAAGTCCAAGAAAATCTGTGCGGCAAGCGAGTCGTGAGGTAGGAATTTCAGAATCGTCTGTCCAACGCATTTTGAAGCGCTGTCAATGGAAAAGTTACATTCCAAGATTAGTCCATGCTATTAATGAAGATGATCCGGACCGAAGAGTGGAGTATTGCGAGTGGTACTTGGCACGATGTGGATGTGGATTGGACGAAGGGGTTTCGTAGAATACCCTCCGCGTTCACCAGACCTCACACCACTAGACTTTTTTTTATGGGGATACTTAAAAGACAAAGTCTACGCTATAAAACCTGCAACAGTCGCTGAATTGAGAGCAGCCATTGAACGAGAATGCACACAAATACCAAACGAAATGTTTCGTGATGTTTGCGATTCCATTGCTTCGCGTTATCAGCAGTGCCTGGACCAGAACGGACGTCAGTTTGAAAACAGGCGTTGACAAAACAATTAAATAATGTCTGTAGATTCTATTACATTTTGAAAATGAAATGTATTTTAATAAACACTGCCTTTATAATTATTTAAAGTGTGTATACATTTTTTTGGGACGCCCTGTATATATAAAAAGAAGTATTTTTCATCCATTCAATTTAACCATTCGTTTTTCAAGTACTTTATAGGAAGTAATAAAAAACATAGGACATCATAATGTCGAGGTTCGACTGTATACTAAATCAATCTTATGCAGGTTCATATATTATTCATTTAATAGTGGGCCGGCCAAAAATTGAAACGTCCTCTAGAAAAAAACTTAACGCGTTTTTTGTTAACAGCAGGCACCCACCTTAAATAAGTAGTATTGAGGATGCCAAACAAGATGTGGGTGGATGCCATTCTCAGTTTTGGGTTTGAAGGTCCCATACAAGGTTACCAAAGTTAAATTCTGAAAAATCCCGAATTTGAGCATTTCAGTGGTGGCTCTATGTAACAACGTGTTTAAAGGTGTATCATTAGCACATAAAGCATATTTTTGTGATTTTATGGATAATAATTGAATGTAACTATGATTCTGGATGTCTTTATTTACATTGAAACTACATTTAGCATGCTGAGTGAGGTGCGCATGTGCCTACTACTACCATAGTACAAGTAAAGGCATACTTTCACATGTTGAATAGTTTCAATGCACTGGCTGGCCAGACATTGGTTTGGTATATGCAATTAAAAGAGTTCAGACAGTGACAGCTGGTAAAATAATAATAATAATACTGCTAAAGGATAGGTATGTTTCGAATTGTTTCAATATATCTGTGGCTACTACATACTGCCATTCCCACTTGTCTTTGCAGATAGGGAGCTCATCAGCAATGGACCCTGTAGCTGTCATCAAGCGCAAGAGGAAACGTCAGGATGTCAGTGAGGATTGTTGCTTCTTCTACCAAAGCAACGCTGGTGACCTGCGCACGGCATCAGCAGAAGAAAAAGCAAGAACTATGACTGTGGGCGATGAGAGAAAGAACCTGGGAGATACCTACTATCTTGATGTTTTACAAAGACTGGAAAGTCATTCCAAGGATGATTTCAATGCATTGGAACTCAAGTGGCATAAATCATGCTACTCTTTATTCACCTCTGAAGGCAAACTCTAAAGGCTGCGAAGTTAGCAGCAGACCATGGGTGCATCGGCGACCACAAAAAGTGCAGGCTGTCAGGCTTTTCCCCCAAAGCGTAGACGTTCAACACCGTGATTGACTGGACCCTCTGCATGTTTTGCGAAAAGAAGACCACAAAGAAACTGCATAGGGTGGAGAGAATGGAGAAGTCAGATGACTTGATTGAGCGTGCCAAACACGACCCTGTCATGAGTATACAGTTGTCAGCGGTGAGTGATGTGATTGCAGTCGAAGGCTGCTATCATCTGGCATGTTTGGTGACATTTGAGAGACGTACTAGAAAACAAAGCTGCTTGGGGCCCGCTGCTGATTTACCCTGGAGAGAGCTCAGATTTCATCATCTCCAAAGCACTGGCTAAGTCTTGTGAATAAGGTCTTGTCACCTCTGAGCCAGAGTCTACTGAAAATAAAGATGCTGATGTCCGCATGTGTGCCACTAGCAGCATATTCCAAGATATGGTACACGTGGCTCTGAAGGTTCGACAAGATCTTCTTGAAACTCCTGGACACTCCAAGACATGGCAAGGTCTTGATCAGGAACATGTTGATCGCGTTATACCTGACAGTCTGTACCTGTTTCTACGATTGCTGTTTGGGGGAATGGATGCTGTGGATGAGGGAAGTGAAGAGGACCAGAAAGTGAAGCAGAGTGTGTGTAGCATTGCCCAGGACATAGTCTATGCAGTCTCCAACCGACGAAAGTTGACACCAAAGCATGTGGGCTTGGGTCTTACTCTGCACCAAGCCACTAGCTCAGAAGCACTCCTAGATCTGTTCCACGCGGCAAATCACACTACTGGTATCGACACTGTAAGAAGGATAGACACCACCATCGCTCAAAACATCCTGGAGAGGTATGCTGAGAATGGATGTTCTACATCCCTGACACCATCGTCAAAGAGAGAATGATTCACTGCTCTTATGACAACATAGATGTCTTGGAGTCAACCTTAGACAGGAAGAACACCTTACACAGCACTCAACTGATGGTATGGCAGAGATGCCCCATCCACAGCAAAGTCATGGCCAAAAGGGTGGCAAGCACAAGAGATCGAAATCTATCAAACCTGATGACCTACAGGAGTTCCAAAGGCTGGACCAGGCTACCTTCCCATCTGGCAAGAGGCCATCTCCTCCTGGCTACGACACTGACATAGACGACTTGTCACATGAACCTGAGAGGGACCGGGCACGTGCCAAGGACTTGGCCTGGGTGGTGTCACGCATCCATGATGAAGCGATGTCCGTTCCAAGCTGGGGAGCATTCAATCAATCTGTCAGCACTGCGGATCCACCAGTAACGACCGCCGGGATGTTGCCAATCCTGCAGGCACCAGCAGATGACAATGACACCATGACCACCGTCATCAATCGCTTCATGGCCATTTCTGAGTATGTCAGCCAGAAGTACACCATCATCACTGCTGATCAGCCTCTGTACAGCAGGGGTAAGGAACTAGTCTGGGCAAACTCGAAATTTGCCAACGTGGTCTTGCTCATGGGAGGCCTCCATATCTGCTTCAACTTTCTGAAAGCCATTGGTCAACACATGGAAAGTGTGGGACTTGATGACTTATGGACAGAGGCAGGTGTGTACGCGGCTAACACCACTGAGACAATGCTGGACGGCAAGGCCTACTACCGAGCTGTGAGAGGTCACCAGCTGACGTATGAGGCACTGTGGCGCATCAAGTGGCAGATGTTTGAGTCATGGCTGGCTGCAACTGGCAACGGAGATGAGAACGTCAAACAGCTTGCCCTCAATGTTGCTTCGCTTTTCAAAGACAGAGCTGACATAGATGAGATGCGCGATGCTGTTGACAACTTCTCAGACGTTTTGGCAGATGAGAAATTCCAGTCTCATGGAGGAATTCAATGACCAGCACTCTGAAAATCCCAACTTCATGCTGTGGTCATCCTACATGGAAATGGTAGAGATCCTACTGGCCTTCATCAGAGCTCAGAGAGATGGCATGTGGAGTCTCCACATAGAAGCCTTTGCTGCAATGCTGCCTTGGCTAACTATCTATGACCACACAAACTATGCACGTTGGGGGCCGGTCTACTTGGCTGATATGAGAGGTCTTGAGAAGTCAGCACCAGAAGTTCATGCAGAGTTCTGTAATGGGAACTTTGTCGTCAAGAGGACGGCGAAGCGCTTCAACCAAGTTCCAGCTGATCAGGCAACCGAATGGATAAATCGTACATGCAAGATGCACAATGGTATCATCGGCATCACAAAGAATGACCAAGCAAGAGACAGGTTCTGCATCACATGGTCAGAGCGGTCACGCATCTCTCAAGACACAAGATGCCTCTTCAATCTTCAAGATGATGATGGGGAAGCCACCTTCACTCGGGTTGACAGTCTGCCTTCTCGCACTAGGCGTGACGCTCATGATGTCATGAAGCTAGTTCAGCAGTTGAAGCAGTTTGACGTCTTCAGAGTTCACGTGAGTGAAGCAGGAGATACAGATGCCGCCACTAACATCCCACTTGTTTCACTGGCAACCAAAGACACTGCACCCACAGATGTTGTGGAGAACCTGCTGACAGCTCAGGATCGAGGAAAGCAGCATGTAATCGGCTTCATGAAGGAGAGACTGATTGAACAGATAGTAGGCTTCCATGAAACGATGAAGAAACATCGGTCGAAAACCTTCGCTGATGTGTACAAAGCTACAGTTTCCACCAAGCAGAACATGCAGAAGACCATCAAAGCTGACAGAAAGCTACTACAGCGGCTCCTGAATGCCGCGACCGCAGGTCGCATGGTGGAGATGGTCAACGTCTTGAAGCATGAACTGTCCCCAGTCCCATTTAGTCTGGCGAAGGCAGGAGGAGAGATGAATTCGACATCGAAGTCTGAGCTGATGAACATCCTGATGGCTCAGCAGACCATAAGCTCAGAGGTTCCAACCTCTGATCTGAAGACCTGTGTGATGATAGATGGCCATGCACTCATCCAAGCTCTTGGCAAGCCTGGCGGCTGTCGGACATTCGGCGACTATGCTGAAGTGTTCTTCAAGGCCGTGACGAGTTATTTCAATGAACACACAACAAGAGTTGATGTCATCTTTGATCGGTACGCAGGGGAAGGATCGATCAAAGCAGTTACCAGGACAAAGCGTGCAAGCAAGAAGAAACCGATTCGGAAAGTCATTGATGGCCCACAAGTTCCACTGCCTGAAGTGTGGAAAAACTTCATGGCCCTGGATACAAACAAGGCTGACCTAGCCTTGTTTCTGTCTAACGTCATCACTGAGAAGGGCAGAGATCTTCAAGAAAGATGTCAGCTGGTGACAGGGGGTGGCTTCTCTGAAGCCACTGAAGTACGGTCAACCAGGCGACATGACGTTCCACTGCATAGCAACCATGAAGAGGCGGACACCAGGCTCATCCTTCACTCATGTGATGCAGCGTCCCAGGGCTATGAACGAATACTGGTAGTGTGCAGAGATACTGATGTAATGGTGCTGCTGATTCACTTCGTTTGCACCAAGGTCGCTGAAGTGTGGATGCTGTGCGGAACGGCCAAGAACCGAAAATGCTACCCCGTGCACGATGTATTCAAGAGTTTGTCGCCCCCAGTCAGGGACAACCTGGTCAGCTTCCACGCTTTGACCGGGTGTGACACAGTCTCGTCCTTCAGTGGTCATGGAAAAAAGAAGTGTTGGAAGGTGTTCAGTGACCACCCACTCCTGCTGCACGCCATTGGTCGAGATGGGGATATCGCAGATGTTGAGAAGTTTGTGTGTCATTTGTATGGCACCCCGGAACAACACACAGTTGATGACGCCAGAGTTCACCTTTTTGGGAAGGCCAAGAAGACTCTGGAAATGCTCCCACCGACAAAGGATGCCCTGGAGCTCCACGCCAAGCGGGCAAACTATCAGGCCAAAATATGGCTCCAGGCTGACAAAGAGCACGTAGATGTTGAAGATCCGGTGGACACTTCAGCCTGGAAGTTGGAAGATGGGAGCCTCCTACCAGTGTGGACAAGACTTCCTCCAATCCCTGAAGCCTGCCTGGAGCTTGTTGCTTGTGGTTGCAAGAAAAAGTGCAAGACAGCTAGATGCAACTGCTTCAGGAAAAGGATGAAGTGTACGACAGCTTGTGGTTGTGACGACAGCGGTTGCTGTAACCCAACTGGACAGTAGATCTATGTCTCTCTTCCGGGCTGAAATCGAGAGAAGCTGGAATGTGCTGTAAGGAACTAATAACTCTGTTCTTAAGTTATTGCAATCCACACAATTGTGATTGTAAGTGCAGCATTTCGGTGCTGTTCATCAAGAAACGTGAACTTGTAGATGTTACTAGTGTGTAAACTGTATAGTTATGGGGCTATATTTACTGCTTTGTGATTTAGTTGTGATAATTCTGTTACTGTGAGTACTTAATTCATGCCATCAAACTTATTAGGCACTAATCATGTTAAAATAAACTGTTTGACAAACAGACTTGCTCAATGTTTTGTTTGGCCAATTAAAATAAAAAATCACAAATTTTTAGCACAATTTCTGTCGAGATTAACTTGAATTTGACGTTCAGTTGGTAATTCGGATGGAATAAGGGTGTCATCATACTTCTTTATCACTAAGTGTGGCAAAATGAAACATTTGGTCAAACCAATCTTTTTTGCACAGTTTCACCTCGAAAATGACCTTCAAAGCCAAAAGCGAGAGTGGCATCCATCTGCATTTTATTCCTCACCCACAGGTGCATTGATTTAGCATAGGTGGCAGCTATTAACAAGAAACGCCGTTCAAAGTCGATTTTTGAATTTTGGCTGGTCCACTCTAAGACTTAAATGAAAATGAAAACGCATTCAGTATTTCAAATGAAAATAAACCATTTAAGATTTTGAATGAAAATAATTAACCTCGCAAAATCTAAACTAACTCAGCAAGAACTGAATCGACCAGCATGAGGTCAAACTCTTCAAGTAGCTGTATGTTTAAAGTTTTTAGTGTCGACTTTAATCATATAGACGCCTCCATTTGTTTTTCTACGCTCTTTGAACATCACTTTTTGTAGAATTATACTACTCTGCGTTACAGATTCCATTATATTTTTGTCTTGATCTTTGTAGTTTAGTATGTTCATATTTTTTACTTTGTGTAATGTTTTATTTTCATTATTTAAAGGAAGATGCCACTACTAATTTCCCAATATAAAATCGCTGACCCAAAATTTAATTCAAATTATTTCGTTTCGGGAGAGTTGAGACTGACTGATTATCACCAGTACACATTTGAAAACTTGTCGATCGATTTTTACAAACTAGTTGGTGATTCTATATAATTTGAGTGCACTGATCTCAAAAATATAGTTAGTTTTTCCCTATCACGTATGGTTTTCTTACTACAGGGTGTGTCATAAATCCCCCATTTATCCCCAAATGTGAACCATCTTATTGAGACCAACATTGGATTGCACATGCTAAACCATAAATTTTGTTGTTATAGACTACAGTAACGCTTACATAATAATGTAGGGTAAATATATATAACAACCAGTCCCTTTCCCAGCAAAATACTCTCTCCCCTCCCATCAATGGGTGGTTAACATTTGGGAACAGATGAGGTATTACAACACCCCTTGTAGCACGAAATCTTTAGGTGATAGAGTAAAACCTAATTAAAGCAGAATTAAATAGCTCCTAGCTCTTGGACAAGCATATTGCTTGTTTACGAAAGAATAAAAAAATAACTGAAAGAAACAAAATATATTTACCTTCTTTACCAAGCGAAGTATGTGTCGGATGCCAATAAATTGTTCTCCTGCAACCTAGACCCCAAAAGTTCTGCAAAGTCCTTAGGCAGATTCAAATCCCTGACTAAGTCATTTAGTTCGGCTTGGGTTAATGGTTTAGGATCTCGGTCAGCTGTTGGCTGTTCATAAACATCATCATTGTCTGGATTTGGAGCTAAATCAGAATCTGAATTGTATTGATCCAGACTCTCGGGTGGGCGGGGAATAGGAACCTCTAGACCATGGGGTACCGGCCTTATTGCAGATGGAAGACTTGGGTATTGAAGGCTCTCTTTATTCTTTGCATTATAACCTTTAACATTGCAAGAACAGAAGTAGCAGTCGTCGGTATGGTTTCTAGGCTCGCGCCATACCATAGGGATCCCAAATGGCAAACTTTTCATTTTCCCTTTGCTCCAATTCCTTAGTGCCGCAACACACGTAAGACAAACCTTGTGTGGAGCCCAACTTTTGTCTTGATCTCCTAATTTAATTCCAAAATAAGCATGATAAGCTCTCTTAATGAAGGTCGTTACATTTGTCCTTTGTTTTACAACAACATACCGACCACAAATATTACAAAATATGTCTGGACTATGGGTACATCCTCTAGAAGCCATTATTAAAATTTTAAAGACGTAATGTTAGAATTATCTATCTGAAAAATATGAAAAAACGAAATTAATTAAAGATAAAAAAGGTAAAAAATACAAAACGCCCCAAAATTGCTTTGCTAATAACTTTAAAACTGTGGGTGATAGAAAAAAACTGGTAGCATTTTTTAATTCAGCGCAGCGAACTGCTTCAGAATCACAACTCAAAATAAAGAAATCGATTTTCATGCAGACCGGTGTTATCGTTTAAAAGTTTATCATAAAAGTAACATTTCGGAATTTTAAGGACATACGACTGAATGAAGAAGGAAGTCCTCCGGCTTTCACTTACTTTTTCCTCGCAGTTTCCGAAACTTTTACTTCCTCTTGCAAACTTCGATCCATCGTTCAACTTCTGACATTATTTCATCTCACTCGTGCATATATGAATTCTGACATCGATCAAGTTAATTCAGTTTACCTTTTCACCATTTTGTAGAAGACAAAAAGTTGAAAACACTTAGAAAGTTAAAATCTTAAATTAATTATTGAAGATTTTACAGCATGTCATATTTTCAAGAATACAACAAGTTAAATTCAAAATGAATATACAAATGAAATATCATTTATTTTATTTATTTATCTTTTGTCTGAAAAAATCTCTGCTCCAAGAGTTTCCAAACTTATTTTCATCTGTACCATCAACAACAAAACAGAACTTACCGTATCGTCACTCTCAAAATTTTCGAGGCAAACTTACTGTATGCATTTCCATTATTTTAAATTAAATTAAATTATCCTATATACTCGCATAATAATTAAAAAAAAACATATAAAGCAAAAATGCAAAATTTATTATCAAATAAACTAATATATATATATATATATATATATATATATATATATATATAACGTAAAGAACGACGCTTGTATAGGAGAATATCCCGCGCAAGATGAGAGCGAGAGAACGAAACAAATGAAAAATGAGGTAACCACCCGGAATCGAACCCGGGATCTTCCGATTGCCGGTCAGATATGATAACCATTACACCACGGTCCTCACTCAATCAAATGCCGTAATTCCTCTACATACGCGCAGAAACCAATGCCCCAAGGGGCACCTCCCGCATGCCGTACATTATATACATTTAAACTGCAAACACGCAGTATAATTAACGTAAAGAACGACGCTTGTATAGGAGAATACAAGCGTCGTTCTTTACGTTAATTATACTGCGTTTTTGCAGTTTAAATGTATATAATGTACGGCATGCGGGAGGTGCCCCCTTGGGGCATTGGTTTCTGCGCGTATGTAGAGGAATTACGGCATTTGATTGAGTGAGGCCCGTGGTGTAATGGTTATCATATCTGACCGGCAATCGGAAGATCCGGGTTCGATTCCCGGGTGGTTACCTCATTTTTTCATTTGTTTCGTTCTCTCGCTCTCATCTTGCACGGATTATTCTCCTATACAAGCGTCGTTCTTTACGTTAATTATACTGCGTGTTTGCAGTTTAAATGTATATATATATATATATATATATATATATATATATATATATATATACAGGGTGTTTGAAAACTTTCTGTACAAATTGTAATGGGGGATAGGCAACACCAAGACAAACCCTTTTCGGCTATATTGGTGGAGCTGGTACATAAATGAATGAAAACAAGTGTACACGGCATGTTTATTTAAAGAAGGTGCTGAAAGTTGCGACCGGTAGCATCAATGCATGCCCGACAGCGTCGAAGCATTGACCGACGTACACGTCGAAAGATTCCCGGCATTTCGGGAACAGTTCCAGCGGCGACAGCGATTCTTGCTACGAGGTCTTTTTCTGAGTAAATGGGAGTCTCGTACACGAGGTTCTTCATGTGTCCCCACAGGAAGAAATCGAGGCAGTTAAATCGGGCGATCTCGGTGGCCAGGCTACGGGCCCACCCCGGCCTATCCATCGGTCCCCAAAAGTGGCGTTCAGATAATCCCGCACATCGTTGCTGGAGTGTGCTGGGGCCCCGTCGTGTTGAAACCACATTCGTCTACGAATAGCCACGGGAACATCTTCCAGCAGTTCCGGCAACGTTTCTTCAAGAAATATCCGATAAACCCGCCCGTCGAGTCGGGCAGGCAGCAGGTACGGCCCAATCAACTTGCCATGGACGATACCCGCCCAAACATTGACGGCGAACCGTTCTTGATGAGCATGCACCCGTGTAGCATGTGGATTTGCGTGCGTCCACACGTGAGAATTGTGCATGTTAAACACACCCTCACGTGTGAAACAGGTCTCGTCTGAGAACAGCACATAAGCCGGAAAATTAGGCTGCACCGCTGTCTGCTGCAGAAACCAGCGTGCGAATTCCACACGAAGAGAGTAATCCCGAGGTTGTAATGCCGACTCTCTGACGATGAAACGGATGTAACTGCTGCTCGTGCAACACTCTCCAGACCAGGTCGTGGTTCACACCGAGGATACGTGCAACACCTCGCGTGCTTGCGCTTGGATTGTCCTCAAATCGCCGTAGGATTTCTTCTTCCATGTCAGGAGTGCGCACGTTTCTCTCCCGACCAGTGTCATGCATGTTTGCATGGAATGTTCCAGTTTCTCGCAGTCGCCGATGCAAATGCGCAAACGTTTGGTGGTTTGGCACACGTCTATTTGGGAAGCGCTGTCGGTACAACCTCACAGCAGCTCTTCCTTTTCCATTGGCAGCTCCATACACCATATGCATGTCAGCCATCTCAGCAGTCGTGAAGCGCTCCATGTTACGCGTACTACGTCCGATTTAAGAATGCCCGCGGCAAGTGCGAGTCTAGCCCACTTCACCTTTTAGCCAATTGCAGCGGCGCCCTCTCGCGCCGAATGGTGACGTCAGCGGACATACACTTATAGACGAAAAGGGTTTGTCTTGGTGTTGCCTATCCCCTATTACAATTTGTACAGAAAGTTTTCAAACACCCTGTGTATATATTATATATATATTATATAATATATATATATATATATATATATATATATTATATAATATATATATATACATATATACATACTGTGTATATATATATATAATATATAAACTTATTAATCAATTTAACAAAGGATTAGTAGATTAAATATTTTGTTTTAGTATTGGACACACTACTGTATACTATAAATCTAACACAAGAATGAACAAAGTTAAAGAAATTTTAAACAAAATTTTTGAACACTTTTTCTGTAAAATATATTACAGGAAAACATTTTAAAGTATTCACAATATCGCTGATATTAACTGCAAGAAACAAAGCAGTAGCGCGCATACTACAGCTTCGGGAACTGCTGTTCCGGAAAATAGCTTTATTTGAAAATGAAAATGAAAATGAAAATGAAAAGGTTTATTGGCAGACTATAGTCCATATGACAAATATTATTAATACAATGACAGTTCATACACTAAGGATAAAAATATATACAATTGATTAGAAATAATACTGCACTGTCGAAGTTAAGTGGAGCTACAGACAGACGTTTTCGTACCAAAAAGTCCATAGCTTAGAGGATAAATGGCATTACTCATGGATAGCTTGGATGATCGGGTTGGTTGATTTTTTAATTCTTTGCATTAGACTGTGTTGAGCACGTCTTGTTACCTCCGGGAAGCTCGGAACATTGCGGGTTGCAAACATTTGCGAAGCTGAGCATCTCGGGGGTAATTTATGTAAGAGTCTAAACGACCTGTTGTACAGCAAATTTAGGGTTCTGCCAGAACCTTTTTTATAATTCACCCAGAGTTGCTGACCGTATATATTACTGCAGAAAGTACGAAAGAGTGTGTCTTTAGCTTCACTTGTACAGAAACGAAAGTTCCTTATGGTCATATTCGCTTTAGGACAGGCTTCGAGATTGTTTTCTTATATCCGAGTCATCACTCAAGGAGCTGGTAATAGTTTGACCCAAATACTTAAACTCTTGCACTTCCTCAATTACTTCACCATTCATTTTAAACCTTATATCAGCTGGCTGATTACAGCTTTTAGGATGAAATTGCATAACCTTAGTTATTTATTGAAAAACTAGTTTGCATGACATTCGCTTATGAACTAATTTCGCCATCGATTTTTAAATACATATTTGAAATATTTTAATTAAATTAAAATCTTATTGGTTCTTTTTTAAAGAGAAAAATGAATAATTGCAGTATCACTGTTATATAGAAGAACTGCTTTAACTGCATTGCTCACAATACATAAATATGTAAATTATGCTTAAAAACTATGAAATTACTTTAAAAGTGATTATATTTCATAGTACGATAATGCCTGAAATTTGTACTGTGTATAATAATAATCATATTAATAATAAAAAACTGGTTGAAGATAGTCTCATATAACGTAAGGTCAGTGAGGAATTCAATTGTAGATGTTCATAAAATCTGTGACAATGCAGATTTGATACTCCTGCAAGAGCACTGGCTACCTAAGCAAGAGCTAAAAAGCCTCTCTACTATCCATGATGACTTTATGTACCATGCGTCATCAGCAGTAGATTTGTCAGATGATTTATGTACGGTAGGCCTTTTTGGTGGTGTTGCTTTCTTAATAAAGAAAAATTTGTCAAAACATATAAAATTTTCAACAAGCGATAATGTAAGGTTGTTAAGGCATTGAATTACAAGTGAACAATGATTGCATATTAATTGTAACTGTTATTTACTATAAAACAACAGAGGTAATCTAGATGAATACATTGATTTGCTGTACAAAATTAAGTCATTATCAGATAACCCCAAATATTTTCACTCTATAATAATGGGGGACTTTAACGCGCATGTGAACTCGGAATTCTTTGTAGAATTGGGTAACATGTGCGAGTCGGGCAAATTAAGTATAAATGATGTAGATGTACTAGAGGTACCCAGTGGTAATTTTACATACGTTAGTAATATGAATGGTACCACCAGGTGGATTGATCATTGTCGCACTAGTAATAATCTAAAGGATCGAATTGTTAGAGTTCATATTCCGCATGATTTCCTTCTTTCTGATCGATCATAAACCATTAGAACTATTAATTAATTTTACCAATTTATGCGCAACACGACGTAACAAGGACTCAATAGGTAAGAATAATCGCGTCGATTGGTCTAATGTTAATATGCAACAGGGAATAGAATACAAAGACAGAACAGGTCACCTCTTTAATAATTTAGAAATTTGCATCTTGCCTGTAGTAATCCCTGCTCAAATAATTCTCACTGTAAACTCATAGATAGGTATTATAGTAAGATATTTTCCCTGTTAAGAGAAGCAGGAATCCCCCTGATTAAATCTTACAACTATCATACTAAGATTATTCCTGGATGGAATGATTTTATTGCCCCATTGAAGAGGGAATCGAAAGACGCCTACGATTTGTGGTGCTTTCATGGTAGACGCAGATTAGGACCAGTATACATGAATATATGTAGAAGTAGGGGTCAGTATAAGGCGATGTAAACAGGAAGAAGAGTCTATTCGAGCATCAAAAGCCTGTGAAGCTCACATAAATAACGATAATAACAAATTTTGGAAATTTGTTAAGAATCAAACGGGTGTCAAAAGTGTCCTCCCTGCGACAATCGATGCGATGTCGGGGGAGGATGAAATTGCAAAACTGAGGAAAAACCATTACTCTAACATTCTTAACAGTGTGAGTAGGGATAATGTTAAGATAGATTGCAGCGAAACGCCTTTGGTAGGGACAAAGGAAAATACTTTGATATCAGTTCCTGAAGTAAAGAGGTTAATTAAAGAGTTAAAAGACTGGTTCTGCGTCAGGGGTAGATGACCTATCGAATGAGCACTTAAAATATGCAAATGATGTGGTATGTCTGCATATATCAATGCTCTTATCAGCCATGCTTGCTCATAGCTATATCCCTAGAGAGTTCATGAGGGTATATATCTTGCTCCTGGTCAAAAATAAGAATGAAGACATTCTGTCCAGCAATAATTACAGGCCTATTGCTGTCACTTCCTGCTTCTCGAAACTACTAGAAAAACTCTTGTTACTCCAATTAAAAGATTACCTATGGACATCTCCTAATCAGTTTGGTTTTTAAAGGTCCCACTCAACTGACCTGTATCTATGTACTTATAGAAATAATATCTAAATACACTGACAGTAATTCAACTATTTATAGCTGCTTCGTAGATATAAGTAAGGTATATGATAGGCAACAGTGGGATGTTGTATAGATAACACAAGGATAAATAACTTAGTTTATGCTGATGATATGGTGTTAATAAGTCCCTCTGTTAAAGGTCTGGATCGGCTACTAAAAGTCCGCGAAGTGTATTCGCAGAAACATGATATTCTTTTTAATGTTCCAGAAACTTAGGTTATGCAATTTCATACTAAAAGCTGTAAGCAAGCCAGCTGATATTAGGTTTAAAATGAAAGGTGAAGTAATTGAGGAAGTACAAGCGTTTAAGTATTTGGGTCAGACTATCACCAGCTCCTTGAGTGATGACTCAGATATTAGAAAACAATCTCTAAGCCTTTGTGCTAAAGCGAATATGACTATAAGGAACGTTCGGTTCTGTACAAGTGAAGCTAAAGACACACTCTTTCGTACTTTCTGCAGTAATATATACGGACAGCAATTCTGGGTGAATTAAAAAAAAGGTTCTGGCAGAACCCTAAATTTGCTGTAAAACAGGTCTTTTAGACTCTTACACAAATTACCCCCGAGATGTTTAGCTTCGCAAATGTTTGCTCCGCTTCCCGGTGGTAACAAGCCGTACTCAATACAGTCATAACAGTCATAAAGTCTGTCTGTAGCTCCACTTAACTCCGACATTACTATATTATTTCTAACCAACTGTATATATTTCTATCCTTATTATGTGAACTGTCATTGGATTAATAATATTTGTCATATGGACTATAGTCCGCCAATAAACCTTTTCACTTTCATTTCATTTTCATTACTGTATATTCATGAAATTATAATTAATTTTAACTGGAAATGTCACGAACTGCTTGAAAATCGAAGAAGATTACAAAAATACTCAATTGGCGATAGAAGAGAAACCAAACGTACCTTTCAATTCAATCTTTCAAATGTTCCGTGCGATGATGCCTCATTTCACGAAGGTCACGCTTGTTGCCCCTCCTCTCGAGTTGGGCTGATGAAGTAGAGAGTTGGTTTCGTGGACTCTCCACCTCACATACCAGGTACGCCTGGCTCATCGGGGATTGTTCTGAGCCAGGCGTCTAGTCTTCGTTTGAAGATATCCACTGCAACACTACTCGTGTTCCTTAGTTCCTTGGGCAGCTGGTTAAACAGTCTTGGTCCTCTCATAACAAAACTATTTTTCTTCAGGGTTGAGGATGTTCCCTGTCTAGTCTTTAAATTAAATGCTAGACGACACATTCCTCCTTTCCACTGTTGTTTGTAGGGTTATAGTTCAAAGTAAGTTCAGGGACTAGTTTCCTCATTATTTTCCAAGTGTAAATAATGGTGTACCTCTCTCTTCTTTCCAGTGAATATAAATTTAATTCATTTAACCTTTCCCAGCTTCTCTGAATTCCTTCTAGTTGACAAATTTTTATATGGGGATGTTAAGATCGAGCAGTATTCCAACTTGAGTTTCATCAGTGTTTTCAATAGAGAAATCATTATATGCCTATGCCTTCGTTTGAAGGTTCTCAGTATCTTCCCACTTTTTTGTTTGCTCTGTTTACTGCTATCTTATTTTGAGTTTCAAATTTCACATCATCAGTCAGTGCAACAACTAAATCTTTCGCTTTACAATTTCTCTGAATTTCCTGTCTATTTGGGATATAGTATTCCATGGATTTTAGGTCCTCCCTTCTTCTGTGCCTTAAGAGTTGAAAATTTTCAGTGTTAAATTTCATATTATTGCTTTCAGACCAGTTGTAGATTCTGTTCATGTCTGTCTGTAGACATCCTATATCCTCTGGGTTTCTTATTTTTCTACTAATTTTTGTGTTATCGGCAAACGATGTTACTGTGCTGTCACTGGTAACTTTCTCGTCTATATCAGTTAGCATGATTGTGAAGAGTAATGGAATTAATGCTGTTCCTTGTGGTACTGAGCTAAGGGCTTCTCACTCTGATGAAGATATTCCTCGAACTGTAACGGCTTGCTGCCGCTCACTAAGGAAATTATATACCCATTTTCCTACTTTTCCTGTTATTCCCATATATTCAGTTTATGTGCTATGATTTTATGATCACACTTGTCGAACGCCTTGGCAAATTCTTCATAGTTTTCATTACTTTCAAGTGCATCAATAATGTTGTTATAGTGTTCCATTAGTTGTGATAGGCATGATCGTCCTGATCGGAATCCATGCTCTATCATTTATTTTTTTCCCCGAGTTTCCAAAAAGTCATAGATTTTTTCTCTAACTATTAGTTCAAATATTTTTGGTGAGATGAGATGTAAGCGACACTGGCCTATAGTTCTTGGCCTCGGATCGATCTCCTTCTTTATATATTAGAACTATGTTCGCTCTCTTCAGGATGCTCGGTATTTTTCCCTTGCTTAGTGATCGTTTCCATATCCAATAGAGAGGCTTAGTGATTTCATTCTTGCCGTTTTTGATCAATGTGGCATTCCATTTGTCCAGACCCGCCGCCGAGTGTGCTTATATATATTCTTTTTTAGTTTTAGTATTGATAAAATTTTACTGTAGCACGAAACTGGAAGACTGTGACCAAAACTGTAACGAAAATAAAAAAAAAAAAATTCCTTCTGTACTCTCTTTATATCGTGAACATCGTAAGTAGAGTTATTATTATTATTATTATTATTATTATTAAATAGAAATATAACTATAAAATAATTGAACATACCACCCTATTATAATCATTCATGTATTAATATATATCAATTAAATGCTGTACGTAAAGTGCACTCCTTAATTCCTCCTTTATTTTTTTTTATGCAGGAAGAAGGGGATAAGGGCGAATGCCCACAAAAATGCCACCCACAGAGGAAGAAGAAAACCAAAATCAAAATCAATTAGTCATGTGATTTGCGCGCAATAATAATAATAATAATAATAATAATAATAATAATAATTAGTAGGAAATTCAACTATTTAAAGCGTTTTTCCAAAAAATAATTTCCATTAATTTTTAAGGCTTTAAAAGTCACCCTCTTTGATTGTTTCCGTCGAAACAGAAGAGAAAAAGTTCGTTAAAGTTGCCTATTATTTCAAGTGCTTAATTATGGAATAAATAAATAAATAAATAATTTTATATATATATATATATATATATATATATATATATGGGATTAATTTCACAATTAAACATGTGAAATTCCCTGACGAAGTTTACTTCTGAATACACGAAAAGCGTTGGAATCATATTTCTTTTTCCTTGTGAGTTTGCATCATATATATATATATATGAAAATTATTTCACGAAAGTAACACGTGAAAAATATTTATGATGAATAAAACCACGAAGGAAAGGAAACACAGAATGGTGCTCAAGCGCTTTCGTCTAATGACATCCTCAGGAACAGTGAAGTACATAAAGAGTTACAGCCTATATATAGGTTACAGAAAAAAAATAATAATAAATATATATATATATATATATATATACCTCGGTAGTGTAGTGCTTAGCGTCGCTGACTACGAATCCATCGGCCCCGGGTTCGAGACCCGACGGCAGCCGGTGCCCAGCAAAACCCAGCTGTTCATCCTTCCACACAATAAAGAAAGTGGTTGGTAGATAAATGGGTACCCTAAGTGGCCTAGTGGTTAAGACTCTGGGCTGCTGATGGGGCGTGGTTCGGATTCCACGTTAAACTGTAGGTCTAAGGTGGAGTGAAAAGCTTGACCTTCGTCAGAATGAACAATTCGGGCGGAAGCTAACCAAAGGTTATACAATAAACGGAGAAATAAAAATAAAAATTAAAAATTAAACATTAAAGGATTGTGGGAGGAGCATACAAATTTGTAAGGAAAAACTACCGATTTTTAGCACAAGATCAAATGAATTGTTTCCAACCAATGTTATAGATAAATAAAAAACTAAAAATACAAATTTATACTGGAAATCTGCCCGGGTTTTAGCACTCTGCCGTTCTTGTTAAAGTTCGATGTCTATAAAAATAAATTGAAAAATAAAAGTTATTAGAGTAACATACAAGTTTACCAAAGATTTAGCGTTCTACCCTTCTTATCTAAATCTGTTCTGAAGGAATTCAAAACAACAGGATCGAGTTGAAAAAGACCTTTGCTTATGTTGAAGTTATTTGTAAGTTGGATAATGGCAGACTCAAGAATATTTCTATTAACAATGTTGCTAGAGTGAAATAAAACTGAAGCATTATTCCAATCAATACAGTGGGATAACTCTGACAAATGGACAAAAAGGGCACTGGACGACTGTCCTGTTCTAACGGAATATTGATGATGTTTTATACGTGTGTGCAAATCCTTTCCCGTCTGACCTATATAAAAGGAATCACATTGTGTACAACCAATTTTATAGATAATGCCTGAATTATTGGTAGGGCTATTTTTTAGTATGATATTTTTCACAATATTGCTATATGAAAATACTACATTAATATCCAAAAGTTTAAGTACATTAGCAATGCCTAAAAAACTCGGGAAAAATGGAAGTACTCAAATATTTTTTGACAAAGTACGAGTGTTATTATTCACACGATAGAAAGTTCGTTTTGCCTTGTTGAGACAAAATTCCATAAATGCAGATGGATAACACAGATCACTTCCAATACCGTTGATTTTTTATAATTCGGCATCGATGTATTCCGAACTGGCGATCCTAAGGGCGCGGAGAAACATTGTATCTTCAAATTTCCATTCCTTTCTTTCAATTTTGTTCAGAAAAATATATATACAAAGAGAGAGAGAGAGAGAGAGAGAGAGAGAGAGAGAGAGAGAGAGAGGAGAGAGAGAGAGAGAGATGCAAAATGGTTTTCAAAATACAAAAGATTTACACTAAAATATTTGTAGATATGGAACTCCAAATGCAATACTCACACTGCGCTGTTGTGTGAATGACTAAAAATATAATTTATATATATATATATATATATATATATATATTATATATATATATATATACAGGGTGGGCGGAAAGTAGCTCCCTATTTTGGATTGGTAAAAAAAAATACGTATATTATCCATTTATTTCAGACGAAATAATATGAAAAGGTAGGCATACATGGTAGGTTTCTCTAAAATTCAATGTGGGCTCCAACTCTTTCCACCAGCTTCTGGAGCCGCCCAGGAATGGCGTCCACTGACTTTAGCAGGAACTCCGGCGGGATGGAGGACATGACTTCCCGAATTCGGTCCTCCAGTTCTTCCAATGTCCTCGGTTTGGTGCGGTAACTTCTTCCTTTACCCACCCCCAAAGAAAGAAGTCGCACGGTGTCAAGTCGGGGCTCCTGGCTGGCCATTGATGTGGACCACGACGACCCATCCAACGCCCAGGGAAGTGGGCATCCAGCCACTCACGGACAACAAGAGCGAAGTGCGGAGGGGCGCCATCTTGCATAAATATCAGATCGTCGATGTTCTCCCATGTGCTGACAACCGGCCAGACCTCGTTTCGCAACATAGCAGGTACCGCTCAGCATTCATGGTGTTGCGCAGAAGGAACGGGCCCACAACCTGATCTGAGGTCATACACACCACACCGTTACACTGAACCGATTCTGCCGTTTTTCAGCGGTAACCGTGCGACTTCTTTCTTTGGGGGTGGGTAAAGGAAGAAGTCTACCGCACCAAACCGAGGACATTGGAAGAACTGGAGGACCGAATTCGGGAAGTCATGTCCTCCATCCCGCCGGAGTTCCTGCTAAAGTCAGTGGACGCCATTCCTGGGCGGCTCCAGAAGCTGGTGGAAAGAGTTGGAGCCCACATTGAATTTTAGAGAAAACCTACCATGTATGCCTACCTTGTCATATTATTTTTTCTGAAATAAATGGATAATATACGTATTTTTTTACCAATCCAAAATAGGGAGCTACTTTCCGCCCACCCTGTATATATATATATATATATATATATACACAGAGTGGTTACGAAGTCCCTGTGAAACTTTAAACTTCAATAAATTTTGATGTACACATGAACAAATTAATGATTAAAACCAAAGAACGTTTCCTTTCGGAGGTTATATTATGAGTCTTTTTAAGAATGGTCTCATTTTATGGTTTGTGTACTTTACGTTCGTTTATATTTAGTTTCTCACGACTGAGCATTATTATTCATTATATTTACTCCCTTTCTTTTCTTTGCAGTTATATGGAGATAAAATTGTGTGTCTGTTGCAGCTGAGGAAGTGCCAGAAATGTAATATGAATGCAAAGGTCTTTCGGAATATGAATACACAAATGGAGGAAGAAAATTGGCGAGTGGTTCATGCATATTTCCTGCAGAAAGTTTAGTTTTCATGCAAAACGTTCGCAATCATGAATTTCTTATTTCCAATGTGGCGAAATACGCGTTCGTTTTCCGCCACCTTATTTAGACTGGAACTGGTTTCAAATAACAGTTTCCTCTGCTGGACTTTCTCGTCGTTTTAAAACTTTATTCAGGAAATTCAAGGAATTTTTAAAAAATTTAATTAGGGATTGTTTGTATTTATGAATGAGATACTCCGGATTACATCACATTACATTATTCCTATTGTAAGTAATTTAATTTGGAGCATATATTCATTCGTTTATTTTCTTATTTCATTCTTAAATCTGAATAGTTTAATAGACCTTCTGAATTAATTAATTAGTTATTGTTTCTGACAAAGTTTCATTGAAGGAATATGAGTAAAATATTGTATTAAGAATGTACAAACGTTAAAATTGTTTTAAATCAATAAATTTCATTATAATTTCGATAGAGCTCAAAAGAAATCTTTGTGTGTAAATTTTAGTTAAAATGAGTAAAAAATATTTAATACATTTGTCGCATGACGTTTTCGTTGCTGGAACCAAAATAATATGAAAACCTCAGTTTAATAAAATAATAACGCTGTGTATTTTTTTATTATTATTCGATGAGGCAAATTTATTCGAAAAATAAAAACTGTTTTCTTTTTATCTCGTATTTCAAAATTTAAAAATAAATAACTAATTGGTGTTTCTTAGTAGGAGAATATTTGTGAAGGATTAAATCCTAAATTTTGTTTGTTTATATTTTTAATTGATGTGGTTGTTTTACCTCTTTCGCAACATCGAAGGTCATATGACGGAGAGGACCAACACGTTTACGTGGGATCCAGACTGTGGATCGCTACATGATCTGGACGCAGAGGACTGTCTCTCATCCAACTACTTTTCAGGCCTAATGACGCTTAACTTCGCTGATTGACGGGAAAAGTTTTACGACACTAACCATAACGTATCCCTTTCAAATTTTCTATCTGCAAATAAAATTAATTAATTCTGATACCAATAATTACAGCAGTATACAAATAAATCGCTGTTTGAAAACTCTGTATTTTTTTAGTCCTGACGCAATAAGATTACAGAAAACTACTTTTGTTTTATCCATCACATCACTGTTCCCCAGAATTAGGCAATCACTATTTGGACCAATATGCATACAGTATATAAGCTCAAATATACATCATTCTATGAAGCAGAAAGACTCATTTCTTGCCTATTAAAACAATAACTTGTTCGTTTTTTATTAATTTTTGATTTCCTGTTTCAGATTCTATAATTGTGGAAAGTCACGGATTTACTTCACGCATTCAAGAATTCACTTCAGATTCACGGATTTATTTCACGCATTCACGAATTCACTTCATAGATTCACAGATTCACTTTACCAACAGTGTCTAAGTCCCGTTCTTGCAAAAAACCACCCAGATTTGTTTAGTTATATACGTGGTAATTTCCAATCATTAAAGCAAAGGCAGAATATCACAGAATTTGTAAGAAAACCATATCTCGCTTATTTCGGTGTAAAGCTTGGTGATCAGAATAAGTTATGGAATCCGAAGAGTGTATGCCGATCATGTGTGGAGAATTTGAGGCAGTGGGTTCAAGGCAAGAGGAAGTCCTTACCCTTTGGTTTACATATGGTTTGGCGTGAGCAAAAAAATACCTAAGACTGTAATTTCTGTTTGTGTAATATCAAGGGATTCAACTCTAAGAATAGATCATCCATCGTCTATCCATCATTATCATCTACCATCCGTCCTGTTCCATACAGTGATGATCCCATTCTGCATGCCCAAAGAACTTGATGAAGCTTCTGAATCTGATACAGAACTTAGCGATCAGTGACCTTGAAATTGATGATAAGAGTTCTAAAGATCCACAGTTATTCACTCAGTCAGAAATGAATGATCTTGTAAGAGATCTTGACCTACCGAAAGATGCTGCCCAACTCTTGGGATCCAGGTTGAGTGGAGGAAATTTACTGGCTGCTGGAAATTAATTTTTCTGGTACAGGAGAAGAGAACAAGAATTTGCTCAATTCTTCTCTATGAATCGTCTTCTAGTAGTATTCTATACTGACATACCTGGTTTTATGAATATTATGGGCACAGACTATGATCCAGAAGAGTGGAAATATTTCATTGACAGTTCAAAATCAAATCTGAAAGCTGTTTTGCTGCATAATGGCAATCAACTGGCATCCATCCCCATTGACCACTCTGTCCACATGAAAGAAAATTATGACAACATGAAACTCCTTCTATATAAAATAAAATATAGTGAACATAACTGGATCATTTGTGAAGATTTCAAGGTGATATCCATGCTCCTTGGCCAACAATATGCATATACAAACGATGCCTTGCTTCATATGTGAGTGTGACAGCAGAACAAAGGCTGATCATTGGGAAAAGAAGGATTGGTCCCAAAGAACTAACTTAACACCAGGCAGCAAAAATGTTTTCAACGAATCTCTTGTGACACCTGCAAAAGTGTTGCTATCACCATTACACATTAAACTGGGGCTAATGAAGCACTTTGTAAAGGCTTTGGATAGAGATGACAACCGTTTCAAATACATTTCTGACCAATTCTCTTCTCTAAGTGAAGAGGAAATAAAAGCTGGGGTGTCCGATGGCCCTCAAATACAGAAACTAATGAAAGATGACAACTTTCTTGATTCAATATCAAATGTGGAGAAAGCGGCTTGGATATCATTCAAAAATGTTGTTCAAAATTTTCCAGGAAACCATAAAGCCAAAGATTATAGAGCAATTGTTAGCCACATGTTGAAAGCTACGAAAAACTTGATTGCAACTTGAGTGTAAAAGTGCATTTCCTTCACAGCCACTTGGAGTACTTCCCTGAGAACCTTGGATCGGTTAGTAAAGAGCAATGTGAAAGGTCCCATCAAGATATAAAAACCATGGAAAAAACGATATCAAGGAAGATGGACTGTCAGTATGATGGCTGACTACTGTTGGTGTTTGAAGAGAGATGTTTCCGAACCAAATTTATAAAAGACATCTAAAGAGAGGAAATTCACTCAAATTTGATGATGTATATAGCCAAAGAAAAGTAATCTAAAATTATTCTTTTTGTGAATTTTATTGTATTACTGTTCTTTTACTTAGATTTAAATAAATAAAGTTCTTTTGGTGTGTTAAGGTTTTTAATTTGTTTCTAAAGTTGAAAGCTTTTAATTTTTTTCTAAACGTTTCATCTAATATTATGTTTATGTCACGCACATAAAATAAGGAAGTTTTATTATTGATTTTATGAGAAAATCTGAGGTGATAACAAAAAACTGATACCATATTTGGAATCAGCATCCCAAATTGTATAATTCCACTTATTTTCAAAGAAATAACGGGATTTTTTTTTATTTGTATACTGGTGTTATTTATGTAAGAACGAAGAAACAAAACTTCGCATTTTTGATAGATTTGAATTAATTTTTCATCACTTCATAAATTGAATTATTCCAGGATGGAAATATAATTTCACTCATTTTTTTTAAAATAAAATAATACGACTACTGTTTTCAGGACAAAATTATAAATAATTTTAAGCTTCTCTGAGAGCATTTTCAAATCTGCTCCCTTTGTCTTTTTCATTTTTAAGGAAACGGAAAAATGTTGGTATATAATTAATTTTACAATGGGGGAGTTTCTTTGAAAATATAAGTTTATTTATGAAAACGGAGATGAGAGAGATCAACTCTTTATGTTAATATATATATATATAATATATATATATGTTATATTATTCCCTTCATTTCGAGTTATAAGGAATTCATTATTTATTTTGAACCGAATAAGGCCCTATAGTACGGGTGTCCCTAAAGTCTGGACACATAGGAAATATCACTAACTATAAACTAACTCTATGTTGTATTATTATTATTATTATTATTATATATTATTATCTTAAATTCATGCAACTGAGGCCTAAGGTAGGCCCACATCGAATCAGCAACCCTGAGGTAGGACCAAATAGGACCTCCAAGTCCATAACTTATGGACTTGGAGGTCCTATTTGGTCCTACCTCAGGGTTGCTGATTCGATGTGGGCCTACCTTAGGCCTCAGTTGCATGAATTAAGATAATAATAATAATAATAATAATAATAATAATAAAACATATAGTTAGTTATAGTTAGTGATATTTCCTATGTGTCCAGACTTTAGGGACACCCTGTATAAAGTTCAAATTCAAGTTCATATAGAACGTATTACTTCGTCTGCAACGAGACACGACCAGTGCTTCGTGATCCATGACTCAGGAGTGCAAAAAGTTTATTTTTCATATAATTAACATATTTTCCTACCTATATATGTTTTTAGACGAAAAGAGAAGTTAACTTTCCTGGATATGGCTCATTTAAAATCTAAAAAATGCCTCTATATGGCAGGACAAAAGGATTAAAAATCATTTAATAATTATATTATATTTTTTCGTACTTCCGTTCAAATTAAGATTCACACGCGAGTTGACGCAAAGGCACTGTGAAAAAACTATAGGACTATGAGTTGATTGCCTGATACCCTCATCTGTTGGAAATTTCCAGCAGATTACAGTGGAGAGTTAACGACAAAAGCCCTACGTTTTTTCGTTAGAGAGTTATGTATATGTAGGTCTTCAAAGGACCTCTTTATGTTTATTTGCCTTCGGTATTTGTGCTGCTTAATGGTAAAGAAAGGAATTGCCTTACCTTATTATTTCGTTGGGCCTCGCTTCTGTTTCGATGTAGGGCGCGACGATCTTTTTCGATGTAGGGCCGTGGTACGATGGAGTTACACAATGAGTTGCTTTGATGTAATTAATATAAGCAGTCACTACACTTAAATACCTGAAGGAATTGGCCTATCCTTTTTATAGTTATTAGGTTTTATATTATGAGGATTTCACTCAGAACTTCTAGGAAGATAAAGTACATCTTCCTTGCTTAAAGCATCGCTGTAACATAAGTAAGCTCCGAGCGAGCCGCCATAATATAATATATTCGTTAGGAATCTGCTGATTCTTCAAAGTTCGTTGACTCTTCTCTCGACGTAATTTTCATGAATCAGAAATGGAAAATTTTGAACACGAAATAATACATTTTTCTTGTGGTTGGGTGGGCTCAATGCCTCCATATGGGGTTCTATGTAAGTATGGCAATTATTTTCATTCCCAATAGGCTATGTCGCCAATCCCGAGGCAATTTTGTAGATATTTAATTTAATTAAATAATAATTTATATTTAATTATGAAATAAAGGTATCACATACGATACCATATTGTAAACATGTATAGTTTTTCCATATACTGGGGGGGGGGAGAGAAAAATTTGTATGTTATAGATTACATTTTTTAACAAACTGTGTGTTTTAAACCATGTGAAATGGATTAAAAAGAATGAAGTAGGAATTTAGGAGGAGAAGGGTTACTGAAGACCTATTTAAATATAAAAGTTCAAGAGGCTAGCTTCTCAAGTTTAGTTAAAGTTATGTTAATCAGTGTGACCCCTTAGGTATAGAAAATTTATGGAATTAAAGTAAAGTTATTAAGCATTTTAACTTTGCTCATTATTTGTCTAAGTTTTATAAGTCACCAGTTTTTAAATGCTGGTTTACTAATATTGTTTTGGAGTTTTGCATGTTTTGTTTTCTTAACGATTTATGTTTTAAAATGACTTCTACGTTGGTGAGTTAATTGAAATGTACTATACTTCCATGTTGTGTTGTTTGGTTAAAAGAGTTTGTACTGTATTCAAACCTCCTACCACTTCAGACTAGTCAATACCCATAGTTTTAGTACAGTAAATGTTACTCCTCCACAGGTAGATCTGGAGGGCTTGGGGCTTTGAATCCTGCACTGTTTTTGTGTTGTTTGGTCTCTGGCCAAGGGAGGCCATAAGACCGTTGTTGTTTGGCCCATGGCCAAGGGAGGCCATAAGACCGTTGCTGTTTGGCCCATGGCCAAGGGGGGCCACTCACAAGACCCTTGTAAGAGTTTGTCCTATGGCCAAGAAAGGCCATAAGGGCCTTGTTGAATAGTTTTGGCTATGTCCAAAGTAGTCCATCAGCCCCTTGTCGAATAGTTTGGGCTATGGCCAAGGTAGGCCATAAACCCCTTGTTCAATAATTTGGGCTATGGCCAAGGTAGGCCACCGTCCCCTTGTTGAATCGTTTGGTTGTGGCCAAGGGAGGCCACAAGACCCTTGTAAAAGTTTCGTCTCTGGCCAAGGGAGGCCATAAGACCTTTGTAATAGTTTGCCCTATGGCCAAGATAGGCCATAAGGGCCTTGTTGAATAGTTTTGGCTATGGCCAAAGTAGTCTATCAGCCCCTTGTTGAATAATTTCGGCTATGGTCAAGGGAGGCCATCATCCCCTTGTTGAATAGTTTGGGCTATGGTCAAGGGAGGCCATCAGCCCCTTGTTGAATAATTTGGGCTATGGACAAAGTAGGCCATCGGCCCCTTGTTGAATAGTTTGATCTTGTGGTCAAGGGAGGCCACAAGACCCTTGTAAAAGTTTGGTCTCTGGCCAAGGGAGGCCACAAGACCTTTGTAATAGTTTGCCCTATGGCCAAGATAGGCCATAAGGGCCTTGTTGAATAGTTTTGGCTATGGCCAAAGTAGCCCATCAGCCCCTTGTTGAATAGTTTGGGCTACGGTCAAGGGAGGCCATCAGCCCCTTGTTGAATAATTTGGGCTATGGCCAAAGTAGGCCATCGGCCCCTTGTTGAATAGTTTGGTCTTGTGGCCAAGGGAGGCCACAAGACCCTTGTAAAAGTTTGGTCTCTGGCCAAGGGAGGCCACAAGACCTTTGTAATAGTTTGCCCTATGGCCAAGATAGGCCATAAGGGCCTTGTTGAATAGTTTTGGCTATGGCCAAAGTAGTCCATCAGCCCCTTGTTGAATAGTTTTGGCTATGGCCAAAGTAGTCCATCAGCCCCTTGTTGAATAGTTTTGGACCAAGGGAGGCCATCAGCCCCTTGTTGAATAGTTTGGGCTATGTCCAAGGGAGGCCATCAGCCCCTTGGTGAATAGTTTGGGCTATGGCCAAGGGAGGCCATCAGCCCCTTGTTGAATAGTTTGGGCTATGGCCAAGGGAGGCCATCAGCCCCTTGGAGTAGTTTGGGTTATGGCCAAAGTAGGCCATAAAACCATTTAGAGTAGTTTGTTTGTATGTGCCACTGTCTAACTACGGGGCTCCAATAAACTTTAGCCGCCCCGCCCATGGCCTAAACCATTAGAGGTACAGTAAAACTAAACATACCTTACAAATGAGAATTTAATCCTGCATTTAATGAGAAACAATTAAAACTTGGTGTTCCCGCCATTGGCATCCAAGACAGCCTGAATTCGCTTTGGGTAGCTTGCCAAAAGTGACGTGAATAGATCTTGATCGTTACGCAAATTTGCTAAAACAGTTTCAATGTGTTGCGTCATTGTATCCTTCGAAAATCGATTTGCTGCAGGTTCTTGAAACAAGAGACATTCAACATTGTCCTTTATAACTGATCCAATGTGTTCACAGACGTTCAGGTCAGGAGAATTTCCTGGCCATTCTTCATTTCCAAAGAAATCGATCTCATGGTTCCGCAACAACTGTTGAGTGGCTAATGCCTTAAAGCAGGGGGCCTTATCGTGCAGAAGTGTGACCTGATCGACATCCATAACATTGTTTGGGTTTCTTAGAAAATGAATGACATGCTGGGATAGAATAATATCACGAAATACCGTCCATCCCAACTCTGACCATTTGGCTTCAGCACCCACATGAGCTTCTTTGCAGTGAACAAAACAAACACACCAACACAGTCTGGACTTTTTAATAATTCGTGATAATGTTCATTGTCATCGATTTCATCTGGTGTTGTTGCCCACACTCGATCATTTTGGTAGTTAGGCCGACGTGTTACGTAAACAAAAAATTCATCGGAGACAGCTAAATGCATGAAATCATCCACATCCCAATGTTCAAGATAATGAGCAAACGACATTCTGTCATCGATGTTAAGTTGAGTTTTTCTTGGCTTTGGAAGTTCATGCCAAGGCTTTAAACCTTGCCTATGACGGTACAGTCGAATGATCTCACCACTAACGATCTTTCCTCTCAACACTTCGATATCTCTAGAAAGTTTAGCACAGTTTTTTTTCCGCTTACGCGTACCGCTTTCAATGATGTCCTTTGTTTCCTGAGAGAGTGGCAAATTTGGGCGCCCAGATTTGGTTGTATCCATTTCACATTCATCCAAAGTTTTATTCCAATTTCTTTTGACGAAGTCCTCACTTCTTCGCAACTTTTTGCCAACCCATGAACGTGTTATAAAGATGGCTCCAGCATCACGAGCTTCCGGAAATGTTATTGCTCGTATGCGATCTATCACACGTTGCCTCTCCGAATCACCAATTAATTGAGAAGCCATTATATTATCACTTTATCAGCTAGAGTAATTTTAATACCTGCAATAAATAAAGAATTTTATATATTTTTATAATCACTAAAAACTATTTCGATATAAGTAAACATGTAAGCTGCAAATGGGGGGGGGGCTAAGATTTTTTGGAACCCCTTATATAATTTTTGGCAAAAAATTATGTGCACAGAACCAGAGCGCAGCAATAAAAGCCTTTACTCTCCGATCCTTGGTTATGTTCAGACAAGTTGCTGTGTTTGTGACACATGGAAAGAGTACAGTGTGTGTATATATATATATATTTTTTTTTTGCATTCCTCTGAATCCAGTTGGTCTTCAAAACTTGAATTCACCACTCCAGTGAAGTCAATACCCGTACTTATGATTGAATAAATGTTATGTGTCCTACAGGTAGGTCTGGAAGCTTTGGGGTTTTGAAGGAATCCAATCTGTTTGCAAGGAATGTATGTGTCTGTTGATGAAATATGTTGAGTGATTCTTCTTTAAAAGAAGAATTGGATGCTTGGAGTTGTATGTATATATTTATATACTGTATGTATGTGTGTAAATGTATATTTTGTTGTTGGGTTTTATTTTTGAGTTTTGTATTAGGTTATCCAATTTGGCTGAGCAAAGATCCTCAAATGTTGCATTTGAGACCCTCATATATCAAGCCTTGTCTCGTTTATGCCTATATGTGAAATAGGACTTAGGATGTGTTACGCCTATATGTCAAATAGGACTTAGAATGTGTTACGCTTAAATGTCAAATAGGACTTAGAATAGATTGCGCCTATGTGTCAAATAGGACTTACAATGTATGTGTTAGGTGGGTGTAGGTTTGAATTCGTGCAATTGCTTTAGGTCTTTGTGATGTTAAAGTTCTGAGTTGGATTTTTTGATTTAATGTTCTGAGTTGAATTTTTGCGATGTTACAGGTTCGAGTTTAATTTTGTGATGTTAATGAGTCTTATGAGTAAGTTAAATTGCTGAAATAAATTTTATAACCTACACCACAGGTTGAATTATAAATTTAGTGTTTTTAGTTAGGATAGGCCTTGAGTGTAAAGAGTAGGGCCTACTTTGTGAGGTAGGCTTCTTGTATATTTAATTGCAAATTGTAGTGTTTGAAGTAAGCTTTTAGTGTATGAGTATGTTAGGCCTATTAGGTAAGGTAAAGTGAGGTGGGCCTACTAAATAGGATTATGTTGTGGCCCTACTAAGTAGGCTTAGGATGAAATTGGCCTATTTTTATAGGACTTAAAATTAGTTAAGCCTGTTAAATGAACAAGGCTTTGTTTTCGGTTAGTGTAAAAGTAAAGTTTGTGTTAGTGTAAAGGTAAAGAGATCGGTTTCCCAGTTACAATGCGGGATTTGGGTTGAAATTGGCTTCAACCTTCGCCGATTGTAAATTATCATGTAGTTATTGTATAGAGAGTTAATGACAAAACTCTACGTTTTTTCGTTAGAGAGTTATGTATATGTAGGTCTTCAAAGGACCTCTTTATGTTTATTTGCCTTCGGTATTTGCGCTGCTTAATGGTAGAGAAAGGAATTGCCTTATCTTATTATTTCGTTGGGCCTCGCTTCTGTTTCGATGTAGGGCGCGACGATCTTTTTCGATGTAGGGCCGTGGTACGAGGGAGTTACACAATGAATTGCTTTGATATAATTAATATCAGCAGTCACTACACTTAAATACCTGAAGGAATTGGCCTATCCTTTTTATAGTTATTAGGTTTTATATTATGAGGATTTCACTCAGAACTTCTAGGAAGATAAATTACATCTTCCTTGCTTAAAGCATCGCTGTAACATAAGCAAGCTCCGAGCGAGCCGCTATAATATAATATATTCGTTAGGAATCTGCTGATTCTTCAAAGTTCGTTGACTCTTCTCTCGACGTAATTTTCATAAGTCAGCAGTGGAAAATTTTGAACACGAAATAATAAATTTTTCTTGTGGTTGGGTGGGCCTAATGCCTTCATATGGGGTTCTATGTATGTATGGCAATTATTTTCATTGCCAATAGGCTATGTCGCCAATCCCGAGGCAATTTTTTAGATATGTAATATAATTAATTAATAATTTATATTTAATTATGAAATAAAGGTATCACATACGATACCATATTGTAAACATGTATAGTTTTTCCATAGGCACCTCGCGTTGGTGAATCCCTTCTACCAAACGGAAGTTACGCAGTAATAACGTCACCACCTCATGCGAATGATGCAGAGGACTTCCGATTTTTCGAATATAAAAGAAGGGCCTCAGCACCCTTAAAATCAGATTTTTGCGCTCGGAGGTGAGACGCCAATCTCTGGATTGGGGCTGGAAGCGCAATCCGTTAATATCTTCCTTCAGGAGGAGAAGAAAATAGACGATATTAGATTAACCCTTTAAGCCCTGAATTTTTTGTAGGGTTAAGTTATGAATGCTTGTAATTGAAACGTTAGCAATTTGTACCTTCAGTCCTTAAAGGGTTAAGCAACACTAGCCACTAGCCTCCTGGATTTAGAGAGAATTATCCCGCACAGGGCTTAAGTAGTGTTAAGAAGTCTTGAGATAAATTAGGCGACGCGACGGTAGAGAAAGTTCGTGCCTACTGATTCAGAAATTTAATATAATTTAGAAATAAGTAACTTTGATTTAAAGTCGAACGAGAAACGACTTGACTTCCAATTCATTTTATTTCAAATATTAAGGCGATCTGATTCAAGCACATTAAATGAAAAACTTTGCCAAGCATTTTCTTTTCCCCACCGGACCCTTAAATTTGTTGGCGCACTCTACCATGAGTGCCTGGAGAGTAATACATAGAGAAGACTCTTCGGGTCTACTTCGTCGGGAGTCTTTTTCTGTTATATGGGAAGGAACCCAAAAGAAAGAAAAGTGTAACAGAAACTGGTGTCAGGTGTGGGGTGAAGATAAGTTTCCTTCCCCATTTCTTTGTAGACATCCCATCGAAGAAATTAGACGAGTACGAGAGAATCGGTGCCAAGGGTTAAGCAAGAAACCCCAGTGACAAGAAACTGTGGCAAAGAAAAGTGCATGAGGGCCATTCCTGCGAGCAAGCAGAAGAAAACCTCCTGAAGGAACCCTTGAGAAGCAGCAGCGCAGTGCAGCACCGAAACTCCCCCATGCTTTGAAGCTTCGAGCAGCGGCCAAAGAACAGAAGGATTACCATTTCTTTTCGTGAAGAAGGAACCGGAAGGAACCGGAAGAAACCGGACGAAACAGGTGAGCGATCCTGGCAGCATAGATACCCCCGAAAGAAATCCATTCCGGTATCAAATTTTTCCCACCAATTTATTTATAATTAAATCCAAAGTATTTCTTCCTATTCATCCACTTTTGAATTTGGGAACGAACCAGGAAGTTTTTCATCACCACAGTATTATAAAGAAGGAACGAATTAACGTATATAAACTTCTTCCAAACTTAGTTGATAAAAATTTACATGATATTGATTAAAAATATAACTTTAAAGGCCTAATTTCATGCTTATATAATTTCATACTTTAAGAATTATGTATTCACTCGATTAATAATTATTAGGAGAGATAACGGTTAAAGAGAGAATAAATAGTTTCCCCCTGAATTTCTTCATAAATAGAAAGGTCGATAAAGATCGAACCCTGAATTAAGAATGTAGGCAACATTCTTCTTATTTCAATATACACTATATACTACGAGCGCTCAAAATATTTGGCCCCACCCTTTTTTCTTAGCTAAATAATAGGCCATGGAGCGGAAATGTCTTTTGGGCCGTGAGTTTGAACTTTCTGCGCTTCACATAACCCGATTTTTCCAGTTTGAACCTCCCTTTCTTATGTAAAACCGCTTTTAAACGCCCTTGTATAAAACCAATGATTAAGGCAGTTTCGAAAATGGCGTCTGACAGTGATGTGCGTCGTAAACAGAGAGCTGTTATCGAGTTCTTAACCGCAGAGAAGGAAACAGTTGGAAATATTCACAAACATCTACAAAAGGTTTACGGAGATGCTGCTGTTGATCGAAGTACAGTTGGACGCTGGTCTAAACGTGTGAGATCATCGGAAAGAGGGAGAGCCAGCCTCAATGATGAGCCACGCAGCGGTCGCCCGGCATCAGCTCTCACATCTCACACTGTGCAACATGCTACACCATCATTCGATCAAATCGGCGCGTCACATTTAAGGAGCTATCACTGGAGCTAGGAATTAATGAAGGAAGTGTGAATACGATAATTCAGCAACTGGGATACTCAAAAGTGTGTTCACGGTTTGTTCCTCGCCAACTGACTGAAGATCACAAAGCCCAAAGAAAAGAAATTGCTTCCGAGTCGTTGGCTCGATACAAGACAGAAGGGATGACTTACTTTCACGAATTGTGACTGGGGATGAGACTTGGGTACACCACTTTGAACCTGAAACACAACGCCAGTCCATGGAGTGGCATCACGCAGACTCCCCACGCAAGAAAAAGTTCAAAATGGCTCCCTCTGCACGAAAGGTTATGACATGAAAGGGGTGATTCTGGTGGACATTATGAACAAAGGACAAACAATCAACTCAGAGGCATATATTGCTACCCTACAGACTCCAGAGACATATAAAGCGAGTTCGACCGGAGAGGAAACTGGAAGACGTCCTTCTTTTGCACGATAACGCAAGACCACACAACAGTTTGCAAACAAGAGAGGCCATCACAAAAATGCGCTTGACTGTGTTACCCCACCCTCCATACTGCATGGATCTGGCACCTTTAGACTTCCATTTGTTTGGGCAGTGAAGGATGCTATTCGTGGAAGAAAGTTTCAGAGTGACGATGAGGTTGTTGAGGAGGTTAAGAGGTGGCTCGAGCGGAACCCAGCGGACTTTTACCAGCATGGAATAAAGGTCCTTGTTTCGAGGTAGAGGAAAGTCGTAGAAAACGATGGAGACTATGTGGAAAAATAAAAACTTGTGAAAAATGTATGTAACTACTTGTGTACAAAATTTCTGGAACTTACAAGGAAACTTGGAAAGAAAAAAAAAAGGTGGGGAAAAATATATTGAGTGGCCCTTGTAGATTCTCCGTTACCAAGAGAACGATAGAGATTTTAAATGTAAAAACCTTTATACATAAATAGGATGTGACGTCAGTGGTAAAATGAATTAATTAAATAATAAATAATTTATATTTTACTTATTTGCAAAAAGAATCTAAATCACTAAAAAGGACAATCAAAGAAATTAACATATTTTTCAATGCCATTTCATAAACTAGTTTTCATCGTAAACAGGATGTGGAAATACAGTATTTATATGAATTAATTAATATATTTTATAGAGAAACATAAAAACGAGTTTGCCGTTAGTTTGTTTGGAAAAATTTCCTTAATCGGTTCATTAATTCTTTAAGAGAGATTGAGACAGGACAGAGTTGAGTGTAAATTTTTTTTTAGAGGTGTATATATATATATATATATATATATATATATATATATATATATATATATATATATATAAATTAAAAAACTTGTATGAAATTTAATTAACAGTTAAATGAAAAGAATTGCACTGTAAGTTTTATCCTAATAAATTAACAAAATTTTTAACTTCAAAGAAAGTATATTTTAATAGTTTTACTTGCATCTCAAATGGGAATGGATTGTTTTGTGGTGGCTCTTTTGCAAGGACGCTTTCCACCCTCTTTTCGGAAGAAGCAAATAGGACTTGCCAACTCGAAGCAGATGCTACTCCGATGGACCCCCAAGTCCAAAGGCTCAGGCCAATGCCTCTGCTTGAACGTCTACGTCAACGGATTCGTTGTTCTCCGTTAAGCCGAGAACAAGATGGAAATTCACACCCGTCGTAAGATTCGATCGACGCCCACGAGAGGATCTCAATCCAAGACATCTCTATATGAATTCCAAACAGCCCCCTGGACACCCAGGAGGACCAACCTTCGAGCTACCGAGCAGAAGAATTTTGCAGAACGAAAAGACTATTTAACTCTTCTTAATATTTTTTCATTAAGTAATTGCTAAGTTAATGCTTGCTTAGAAAATTGAGTAATTAAGAAAAAATTATTGTTAAGTGAAAAACTAGCGTTAGTGTTAAGTGAAAAGGTGTGTAACGTGAGAATAATAATTTGCATAAAGAAATATAATTGATTTTCAGGAAACAAACGTTGAAAATTGTAGGGAAAATGAACTTTCATAAACTCACGATTGAAATGCTGTATTACCAATTCCAAATCCTGAAAGATTTAGGCTAATAATTTAGTTACGCTCTGATGATTTTTAGTAGTAGTAATTTATATATTGTCTTGAACTATTTGCTTATTTTTATTATTTTCTCCTATTGAATTCTTTCCTACGATCAATTATATATGAATGTATGCGGCATTCTGTCCCTGTGTTCGATTAAGTGCTCTTATTTCATATATATATATATATATTATAATGGCCTTTAGTAATAGTTCCTACGGAACGTTGTACTTTTAACGATTTAATGACGTCACTTTGAATACGCATATAATCTAAAAAATGACTAAGAGCCCTTTTCCGCTGCAAGCCAAGAGAAAAAACATTCGAGGTGTTTAGAACGGAAGCATTTCACTTACAAACCGTACATCGATTAATTGTTATTACATAGGATGTATAAGCTTCTAATTTATCCAAATTTTAAAATTCGATGAACCATGTCTAATGATAAGATGATGAATTATTAAATTTTCTCTTCTCTGATGCACGGAAAGGATCTGACTATATATTTTATATCTTCTTCGTCTGTGTGTTTCTAATTTCTCTTTCTCTTTATTTTACTATTATTTTACTATGTATTGTTTATGATAGCATATCTCTTACTCCATTTTCTGTAAGTCGATGGACCATAAGTAATATTTTATTCTACCTTATATTTAAGTACATAATGAAGAGTATGATTAAGTGAATTTATGAACAGGTTAAAAGAATCCCTGAAATTAAAATGATTTAATAAGGAAATTTTATATACTGTACGTTAATGTAATAGACTTGATTATTTCATAATGGTATATGTTAAGGTTTTGCTTAGTCCAATTATTGTATAACTGAATGATTTAAATTAGATAAACTTACTAACTATATATTTCATGATGGTATACGCTAAAGTTTTGCTTATTCCAATTATTTATAAATGAATGATTTAAATTAGATGTTAACTGTTATAAATAACTTTTGATTAAAGATGTTACAATATGTTAATAGCATGTCGGCCTTAGAGCCAAATATGGAGTTGTTTTCTAAGAAAAAATCATTTTAAACAAATTTCTCTTCAAATTTGAACTAAGATAATTTGTATTTATAAATTGATTTCCCTTAGGAGGATTAATGTACTATAGACCTATATATCATGTAAATCCAAGACTTTTTAATGCGAGCGCGTTAGGTTTTTTTATTATTATTTTTTTAAAAGTGGTTCATTTTGAACAGAATAAAGCCCTATAGTATAAAATTCAAACTTAAGTTCATATAGAACGTATTACTTCGTCTGCAACGAGCCACGACCAGTGCCTCGTGATCCACGACTCAGGAGTACAAAAGGTTTATTTTTCATATAATTAACATATTTTCTTACCTAAATATGTTTTTAGACGAAAATAGAAGTTAACTTTCCAGGATATGCCTCATTTAAGATCTAAAATAAATGCCTCTATATGGCAGGACAAGAGGATTAAAAATCACTTAATAATTATATTATGTTTTTACGTACTTCCCTTCAAATTAAGATTCAAACGCGAGTTGACGCAAAGGCATCTCGCGTTGGTGTATCCTTTTTACCAAACAGAAGTCACGCGGTAATAACGTCACCACCTCATGCAAGTGATGTAGATGACTTCCGTTTTCGAATATAAAAGAAGGGGCTCAGCACCCTTAAAATCAGATTTTTTCGCGCGGAGGTGAGACGCCAATCTCTGGGATGGAGCTGGAAGCCCAATCCGTTATTATCTCCTTTCAGGAGAAGAAAATAGACGATATTAGATTAAGCAACGCGAGCCACTAGCCTCCTGGATTTAGAGAGAATTATCCCGCACAGGCTAAAGTAGTGTTAAGAAGTCTTGAGATAAATTAGACGACGGTAGAGAAAGTCCGTGCCTACTGATTCAGAAATTTAATATAATTTAAAAATAAGTAACTTTGATTTAAAGTCGAACAAGAAACGACTTGACTTCCATTTAATTTTATTTCAAATATTAAGGCGTTCTGATTCAAGCACATTAAACGAAAAATACTGCCAAGCATTTTCTTGTCCCTATCGGACCCTTAAATTGGTCAGCGCACTCTATTACGAGTGCCTGGGGAGTAATACACACATAGAGAAGACTCTTCAGGTCTACTTCGTCGGGAGTCTTTTTCTATTAAACGGGAAGGAACCCGAAAGGAAGAAGCGTGTAACACACACATATATATATATATACTGTGTGTGTATAAAATAACATTGGGTAATATTTTCTTGGATTTTACTTTTGATCTGTTCAAAATTATTTTGAAATTTCACAAATCACTAAAGTAAAACTGTAATAATTCCTGATAATGTACTGTATCCTAGTTGAAATCAGGTACAATCATACTGTAAATTATTTTTCAAATTATATTTCGAAAGTTTCTATTATATTACACCGAATATATATATATATATATATATATATATATATATATATATATATATATATATATATATATATATATATTTATATGTGTGTGTGTGTGTGTGTGTGTGTGTGTGTGTGTGTGTGTGTGTGTGTGTCAAATATATTGTTTATTGCCGTTCCTTTATTTCTAATTATTTCTAAGATTATCTCGTGTTTCATTTATAATGATACAGAATTATCGAATGCAGATTTGATAATCTTAATATTAATCCACCAAATTTGATGCTGACCACTTTGTTTTATTAGCATTTATAATTATTTTCTTATTTTCTATTATAAAAAATTGAAATGACTCGCAAAGATTTTGCCTGGAGAGCTCTGATGCTTCCACACAGCATATTCATATAAGAATTCTTTGAATGGATGTGGTGTTGTGTTGATCTATTTAATATGCTATATATCTTATGCAATAAATTCTTTCCTCTTATTAAAGATTGCTTGTTTGTTGTTCTCTTTGTTTTATATGAAAAATAAAAATATAATCATAAAAATAAAATGGGAAATTTTGAAAATAGTAATTTTAATTAATCAGTTGCTAATGTAAAAACAAAATCATGTTAATATATTCAAATTTAGAACTTATTTTCAGGTGTTTTAAATCAGTATTTTACAAAAATTTATGACATGTTTGTATAATATTTGAAAAATAGTACGATAAATTCTACAAGTGGCACTCAGTATATTTTGCCCCACCTTTTTTTCTTAGCTAAATAATAGGCCATGGGGCTGAATTGTCTTTTGGGCCGGAAGTTTGAACTTTCTGCGCTTCAGATAACCCGATTTTTCCACATTGAACCTCCCCTCCTTGTATAAAACCGCTTTTAAACGCCCTTGTATAAAACCGATGGTTAACGCAGTTTCGAAAATGGCGTCTGACAGTGATGTGCGTCGTAAACAGAGAGCTGTTATCGAGTTCTTAACCGCAGAGAAGGAAACAGTTGGAAATATTCACAAAACGTTTACGGAGATGCTGTTGTTGATCGAAGCACAGTTGGACGCTGGTCTAAACGTGTGAGATCATCGGAGAGAGGGAGAGCCAGCCTCGATGATGAGCCACGCAGCGGTCGCCCGGCATCGGCTCTTACATCTCACACTGTGCAACGTGCAAACAGCATCATTCGATCAAATCGGTGCGTCACATTCAAGGAGCTATCACTGGAGCAGCTAGGAATTAGTGAAGGAAGTGTGAATACGATAATTCAGCAACTGGGATACTCAAAAGTGTGTTCACGCTTGTTCCTCGCCAACTGACTGAAGATCACAAAGCCCAAAGAAAAGAAATTGCTTCTGAGTCGTTCGTTCGATACGAGACAGAAGGTGATGCATTCCTTTCACGAATTGTGACTGGGGATGAGACTTGGGTACACCACTTTGAACCTGAAACACAACGCCAGTCCATGGAGTACATCACTCAGACTCCCCACGCGAGAAAAAGTTCAAAATGGCTCCCTCTGCACGAAAGGTTATGACCACCATCTTCTGCGACATGAAAGGGGTGATTCTGGTGGACATTATGAAGAAAGGACGAACAATCAACTCAGAGCCATATATTGCTACCCTACAGAGACTCCAGAGATATATAAAGCGAGTTCGACCGGAGAGAAAACTGGAAGACGTCCTTCTTTTGCACGATAATGCAAGACCACACAACAGTTTGCAAAGAAGAGAGGCCATCACAAAAATGGGCTTGACTTTGTTACCCCACCCTCCACACTGCCTGGATCTGGTACCTTCAGACTTCCATTTGTTTGGGCCAATGAAGGATGCTATTCGTGGAAGAAAGTTTCAGAGTGACGATGAGGTTGTTGAGGAGGTTAAGAGGTGGCTTGAGCGGAACCCAGCGGACTTTTACCAGCATGGAATAAAGGTCCCTGTTTCGAGGTGGAGGAAAGCCATAGAAAACGATGGAGACTATGTGGAAAAATAAAAACTTGTGAAAAATGTATGTAACTACTTGTGTACAAAATTTCTGGAACTTACAAGAAAACTTGGAAAGAAAAAAAAATGGTGGGGCAAAATATATTGAGTGGCCCTCGTACATCGTTCTGAGAGGGGATTTGATGTTAATCTTCTTAGAAGGATTGTGGGTTTACTTAGCTTAGGTCTATGCCAAGTTCTGCATTTAGGTAATGGATTTTCGTACTTTTGTTTTTTATCTGAGAGCAAAACCAACGTTTGTATGCATGGAATTCTGAAGATGCATCTTCCAGTGTTTTATGTGAATGCAATACTTAAATCATTGTATAAATAGGAAAGGGGTAGATTTGCAGAGAGTTTCATGTGTTTATTTTCTCTAATATCAGCTACTTATTTTATGTTATAAAATTTTATTAAAAGTTTTGTTCTCAGTAAGTGGAGTTGTTTTACGTTGGCTTTACCCTTGGGATTGATTGGAGAATTAATAGAAAGTTGATATTGCCTTATCTGCTGGCACAGAGAATACATCTTCGATTAGGCCGGGTCGTTTTTGCTTGAAATTTTTTTTGGGGAAGTTTAATTTACCCTGTATTATGGAAGTTTGTGTAACTATGATACATAGGAAGTATCATGACAAAGTTTCAAGCTTTTATATAAATATTTTGAGGCTCCACAAGTCACTTAACGTTTTGGTGAGTTTTTCCGATACTCCGTATAGTAAACTACAGCTCTTTGCTGACTTGCCATGATAGTTTACAAGGCAAATCACCCAGAATTCACCACGAGAAGGTAGCTGTAGGTCGAATTCCACACCATGCCCAGCCCAACCTCCTTTCCATTAGTTTTTACATGTATCATAGTTTATTGACATTTGTACTCACATTTTGACTCAAATGTAGGCATGTTTGATCTTGAAGCAATTCTTGCCTTTATAAAACCATCTCTATTTTCCTTGCCACAGAGAGAAGCTGATGCTTCTGTTACAAGTTTTACATGTCTTTCCACAGCTTGTGAATGATATGGGTACTTTTTCAATAGAGGGTTAGTTTCATCACCCCTTACGATAAGCTGTAACTGGGTGTTTGTCAAGCTTTTTGTCAGCGGTGGTTCATGTCTTGGGTAGTCTCCAAATCGAACTAAATCTGCGTAGTCTCTTGCCAAGAAATTAATTTTAGGCCGTCTAAATTCTCTAATGCCCGAGGACACACTTTCCCTGGCTAAGAGAATGCGCCGGAAAGCTAACTCTCTCATCACTTGCCTTTCATCAAATAACATCGAGACCAATAAAGTTTCTGGGCGAGCAAAATATGCCCCTCTTTCAACAACAGGATCAATGACTGCCTTAAGCTCATCAGATAGGTATCTTGAACTAGATATCATAAACCAGAGGTGCCTTGGTCCCTAGTAACAGTAAGGATTTCGCTTTATATTAAACCACGTTGGGGCATAAACGCGAACAATGAATTCGGTCAGAGTTTTCAATTTTTCTGACGGCTTTTTGGTCGCAACATAAAGTCTAACTATCCTGTTGGCTGTCGTAAGCCATCTGGCATGGTTCAAAGAATCTGGGTTGCGGTTTTCAAGGTTTTGGGAACATTGGCCTTCTATGACTGCATTACAAATTTCCATGAGATACTTTTCACCTTGGCTTAGATCGAGATCCCCCGGAATAGAAGGCATATTACTTGATTTGATTGCTTCAAACTTGACAACTGGCATCTTTTCGCACGCAGTAAGACTTTTGCCAACATTTTCAGCAAGGGCTTTTGGTCCTTTTGTTTTACCATCCAAATAATTAAACAAATGGCGGAGAGGTAGCTCATTGGTATGCAGCAAACACACGAACCAATGAAAAGGAGTATTGTAGTGTACTTCTAGTTGCCTGATAACTCCATTATGTATGCCAGTGTTTACACTGGTTCCATCACATCCAATGACCTTCAGATTGTCTACCTTGATATTGTTACTGTTAAGAAACTTTATCACTCCCTTAGAAATGTTAGTTGAATTTCCATTCATAGGAGTGAAGTGCCCAAGATATTTTGATTCTGGTTCATCTATAAGCGTGATGTGTTCCTCAGTAATTGTTGTACTGTAGTACCTCCCATCCTTACAGATATTTGCTTTAGTTAAGTCCTTTCTTTCATCAAAATACAATGTTTCTATACTTTCTTCACTTGATTTACTCAACTCCTCTCTGATCTTCTTTCTCTGCCGTCTCACCTTATTCTTATCGACAACATTATGATAATCTTCAGAGGTAATGAGACCAAAATCTTCCAGAACAGCAGAGGCAACAGCTGCACCAGCTCTGTCTGATATTCCGAATCGGTCACAAGTTTTTGCTAACGAAGGCAATTTGTGAGTGAGCTTATGTGCTTCACCTGATTTCTTTATACCTTCCTCAATGTGATCATCATCATCACGCTCTCTATCTGTATCTGTTGATGTGTCAGAATCAGGAATTGTACAAAAGTTATCCCAGTCCATTGGCTCTTTCCTGGAAGTGGATGAGTTATTGATATCTCCATCGTCAATGTTTTTAGAAAATCGTGCTCTTTCTTGTTCTTTACACTCAGATCTTATTTGCAGTTTCTTCGTTGTCTGTAAATCAATACTGCCTATTGCCATTTTCGTGCACCTCTTTGGTCAATTAGGAAAGAACGTTCCATGGCAGAAACTTTTAGCTCTTTTTCACAAGTGCAAGAAAACAGATCATGGCATTTGCAGGCAGCAATATCAAAAAGCCTTTGATTTTTGGATTTCAACGCGGTCAGTTTAGATTGAAAATCTTTCCTTTTTCTACCAGTCTTCATCATATTTTTAGATTTTTCATGACAATCCTTTACTCTGGCTAATATGTGCTGTTCTGATATTGTTGGAATTGATGCACTTTTCCAGATCTCTTTTACCTTTGATACAACTATTCTTGCCACATCATTAGCATTTGGCTCTTTTTCCCCCTCACTAGCTATAAGTAAGAGATATCTTGTTTGTAAATATTCTTTTAAAACGTCTTCATATAGGGGAAGTTGATTTCCACTGAGCTCAGCTTTCCCAAAAAGGGAAACAGCTGGACTCATGATTTTTTCAACAGTTGCTTTCACTTTTACGGCCTCAGCCATTTCGGATAATTTGGGAAAGTCACTCTGTTAGCGTAGCAACGCGTATTTAACTACTCAAGTAATCAATTCTGAAAAGAAAAATTGTGTATATAAATTATATATATTCTGGACGAAACACAGTCAAGAAAAAACTTAATAGCAACAAGAATACAAAAAATACACAAAAATCTTAATGAAAAATCATAATTGCCAAATAATTAATAAAGTTTACATATTTAAATAAAGTTTTAAAAGTTTTAAAGTTTTTTGTAATGTTTTACGTTTTACTTGCAATCTTCAGAGGACTTGCGGAACATCTAAAACTTGATCAATTTAGTTTTTTTAATCATTGTTGAACATTTATAGTGCATCTAAAAATTTCTTGGTCACAGGCACGTGGAAATTCACAAATTTAATTTTTCGACCCGGCCTAGTGATCATGCAATGGGGCGCACTGCTGGGTTTAATTCTCTTCCAGTTAAAGGGAATAAGAATATTTTTAAAAAGAGGATATATATACAGGAGTGAAGGAATTTATTTTTTTGCATCTAATTACAAAAGTTTTAGACCAAAAAATCCCCAGGATCCCAAATTCCAGGAAATAAAAGGAAGAAAATTCAAGAGGGGAATCATGAAAATATGAGAGGTTTAGAAAATGAAAAAACACCTGTATACATTTTGACACTTCTTTACACGTAAAACCTAATTCATACAAAAGTGTAAAGAATAAAGTAAAGAAGAAACTGGGCTCTTAATGCTGTAGTGCAGCCAGAGATTCCCAACCTGTGGTACGAGTACCACCGATGGTACGCAGAGCTCTTTTAGGTGGTACGCAAGAGAGTTACAACTACACAACTTGCTAATTAATAATTACCTTCATGATAATGTCTTCAAAAGTAATGTTAGCTAACTGCAGATTTACATGCTATCTAAGTTGCCGAATAGGTAGATTTCAAATTATTTAACGATAACGTTGAAGGCCAAAATCAAGATTTTTATTCAGTGTAAATGTCGACAAGTATCATTAGAATAAATATAACTTTTTAGATAAGGCTGAAAATTCAAGATTGGCCACCTCAATCCCCTCCCTACGGTTTTGATTAGGTGTTACGTGCACTTTCCTTCCTTCCTTGATGGTGATACTTAGAAAAGCATAGTGGCAAAAAAGTGGTACATCTTCCTAAAAAGGTTGGTAACCCCTGATGCACAGCATACGTGCGCATCTCATGTGTACTCACTCATTAACACTTTCTGTTCTATCGATTGAACTCCACGTCAAACATGGTTTACCTTTTTTATTTAAAGACACTGTCTTTCGCAATGAAAATAGTGACGTGGAACAAAAAGGGTAGCAAAAAGTAGTGAATAAAAGATAGCATGAAACGCTACGCTTCGTGTAACTAATCTACTAATCTACATCAAAAATGAGTTTTTGAAGAATTTTATTCATTCATTAAAGAGAAAAGAAGCATCAATTTATCATTGCATCATTAGCTCGCTTCAGACCATCGTGCTCGTACGCCATAAATTTAGGTGAGTTACATAATAATTTCTTGCACAAAAACTTAGTTAATACGGTAAATAAGAGGATAATACTCACAAAAAGCATTGCGGGGACGAAATGTGAACCATTACGCATTTCAAAAAGAAGCAATTAATTGTTTATCCTATTCTTATCCCCAAGTAGTTTTACTCAAATTGAGAATCTCTATCAATTAAATAAAAGAAATACAAAAGGGAATTCGAATTGTTTGGAGTTTTGTGAATTTAGTGAAATTGAATTCGCTTTAAAATAACTCTGCATGCCGATATGTTCGATTTTAAATTAATATCGTAAGCACGAATGATTATACAATAATAATCCCGCAATAAATGCCAGCAAATTTTTAATGAAAAAAAAAGAACACAGTAAGAACTTTATATGAATGCAATACAAATGCAATTATTAATTAAATATAAATATAAAGATCTCACAATATGAATGTAATGAATAATATATAAATGAATAATAAAAACAGCTTATAATACTACTTAACTACGAATACAAACTACAGAAAAGTAAACCAATAATAGAATAACAAAATACAATCATAACAGTTCGTCGAAACCCCAACCAGACAAAGGGAAGGGGGACATAACAGCCCTCAAGAATATTAAAGAAACGAACACCGAATATATGAAAGTCGAAAACTTGAAGAAATAAATATCGATGACTTTACTTCATGTATGAAAGTAACATTCACGAGAACTAAACAAATGAGCTCATTGAGTGGATAACCACAGTTGTAACTTCCATGACGTTCTTGAATGAAGTGAAGAGTTTCGGTGATATGAGCAGTTCCTTTTCTGAAAAGCCAATAAGAAAGGTGGTTAGTTGTTTTCATATTTCATTAGCTGGAGAACTTCAGGATGAAATCTCACACGAATGATCTCAAACTAAACATATGTAATATGTCGTGTCGGAAAAAAATATTTCACATTCTCAGAGTTTCGAGTCGTCATTCTTCGCTGACATTTATCCTGAATGATAAATTGCAAAGGAAATTACTTTACCTTTGGTACCTTTGCTTTAACCTTTGGTTAACTTCCGCTCAAATTGTTCATTCTGACGAAGGTCAAGCTTTTCACTCCACCTTAGACCTACAGTTTAACGTGGAATCCGAACCACGCCCTACCAGCAGCCCAGCGTCTTAACCACTAGGCCACCCAGGGTACCCATTTATCTACCAACCACGTTCTTTGTTGTGTGGAAGGATGAACAGTTGGGTTTTGCTGCGCGCCGCCTGCCGTCACCGGGTCTCGATCCCGGGGCCGATGGGTTCGTAGTCGGCGACGCTAACCACTACACTACCGAGTCGCGGTTTATGAATATATACTGTGTATATATATAAATATGCAGGCTTTCCTTTCCATAAAGATCTGACGGATTACAGTGTAAAATAAAATGTAATCCGTGAGATCTTTTTGGAACACCATATGGTGTGTATGTATATATATATTAGTGGTGGACCGGATATCAGTTTTTCAACATCCGCGGATGCGGATGCGGGTATCCGGTCCACCACTAATATATATATATATATATATATATACAGGGTGGGCGGAAAGTAGCTCCCTATTTTGGGTTGGTAAAAAATACGTATATTATTCATTTATTTCAGAAAAAATAATATGAAAAGGTAGGCATACATGGTAGGTTTTCTCTAAAATTCAATGTGGGCTCCAACTCTTTCCACCAGCTTCTGGAGCCGCCCAGGAATGGCGTCCACTGACTTTAGCAGGAACTCCGGCGGGATGGAGGACATGACTTCCCGAATTCGGTCCTCCAGTTCTTCCAATGTCCTCGGTTTGGTGCGGTAGGTAGACTTCTTCCTTTACCCACCCCCAAAGAAAGAAGTCGCACGGTTACCGCTGAAAAACGGCAAAATCGGTTCAGTGTAACGGTGTGGTGTGGTATGACCTCAGATCAGGTTGTGGGCCCGTTCCTTCTGCGCAACACCATGAATGCTGAGCGGTACCTTGCTATGTTGCGAAACGAGGTCTGGCCGGTTGTCAGCACATGGGAGAACATCGACGATCTGATATTTATGCAAGATGGCGCCCCTCCGCACTTCGCTCTTGTTGTCCGTGAGTGGCTGGATGCCCACTTCCCTGGGCGTTGGATGGGTCGTCGTGGTCCACATCAATGGCCAGCCAGGAGCCCCGACTTGACACCGTGCGACTTCTTTCTTTGGGGGTGGGTAAAGGAAGAAGTCTACCGCACCAAACCGAGGACATTGGAAGAACTGGAGGACCGAATTCGGGAAGTCATGTCCTCCATCCCGCCGGAGTTCCTGCTAAAGTCAGTAGACGCCATTCCTGGGCGGCTCCAGAAGCTGGTGGAAAGAGTTGGAGCCCACATTGAATTTTAGAGAAAACCTACCATGTATGCCTACCTTTTCATATTATTTCTTCTGAAATAAATGGATAATATACGTATTTTTTTACCAATCCAAAATAGGGAGCTACTTTCCGCCCACCCTGTATATATATATATATATATATATATATATATATATATATGTGTGTGTGTGTGTATACACAGTATATGTATATATATATATATATATATATATATATATATATATATATATATATATATATATATATATATATATATATATGAATAGAAACGACGTAAATAAGGAGTGTCTCTGCATTTTTCATTTATTCGTTATTTCTCTTCCCGTGTGCAGAGACGCTCCTTATTTACGTCGTTTCTATTCATTTATATACTGCGTGGTCATTGCAGTTAAATGCATATATATATATATATATATATATATATATATATATATATATATAATATGTTACGGCCTTTTTGCGAAATCGGCCTTTTTGCAGAAAAAGCCAATTTAGGTTAATTGAATGCCCGGTTAGGTCAACTGTCCGCCCTTAACGATTGGTTAGGTGAAGTCGTGATATTTTCGTTGTTTAACGAAAATATGACTACTTAACCCTTTTCCAAAAAGGCCGATTTCGCAAAAAGGCCGTAACATATATACAGGGTGTTTGAAAACTTTCTGTACAAATTGTAATGGGGGATAGGCAACACCAAGACAAACCCTTTTCGTCTATAAGTGTATGTCCGCTGACGTCACCATTCGGCGCGAGAGGGCGCCGCTGCAATTGGCTAAAAGGTGAAGTGGGCTAGACTCGCGCTTGCCGCGGGCATTCTTAAATCGGATGTAGTACGCGTAACATGGAGCGCTTCACGACTGCTGAGATGGCTGACATGCATATGGTGTATGGGGCTGCCAATGGAAACGGAAGAGCTGCTGTGAGGTTGTACCGACAGCGCTTCCCAAACAGACGTGTGCCAAACCACCAAACGTTTGCGCATTTGCATCGGCGACTGCGAGAAACTGGAACATTCCATGCAAACATGCATGACACTGGTCGGGAGAAAAACGTGCGCACTCCTGACATGGAAGAAGAAATCCTACGGCGATTTGAGGACAATCCAAGCGCAAGCACGAGAGGTGTTGCACGTATCCTCGGTGTGAACCACGACCTGTTCTGGAGAGTGTTGCACGAGCAGCAGTTACATCCGTTTCATCGTCAGAGAGTCCAGGCATTACAACCTCGGGATTACCCTCTTCGTGTGGAATTCGCACGCTGGTTTCTGCAGCAGACAGCGGTGCAGCCTAATTTTCCGGCTTATGTGCTGTTCTCAGATGAGGCCTGTTTCACACGTGAGGCCTGTTTCACACGTGTGGGCGCACGCAAATCCACACGTGCGCCGTCAATGTTTGGGCGGGTATCGTCCATGGCAAGTTGCTGCTCGTGCAACACTCTCCAGACCAGGTCGTGGTTCACACCGAGGATACGTGCAACACCTCGCGTGCTTGCGCTTGGATTGTCCTCAAATCGCCGTAGGATTTCTTCTTCCATGTCAGGAGTGCGCACGTTTCTCTCCCGACCAGTGTCATGCATGTTTGCATGGAATGTTCCAGTTTCTCGCAGTCGCCGATGCAAATGCGCAAACGTTTGGTGGTTTGGCACACGTCTGTTTGGGAAGCGCTGTCAGTACAACCTCACAGCAGCTCTTCCGTTTCCATTGGCAGCCCAATGCACCATATGCATGTCAGCCATCTCAGCAGTCGTGAAGCGCTCCATGTTACGCGTACTACGTCCGATTTAAGAATGCCCGCGGCAAGCGCGAGTCTAGTCCACTTCACCTTTTAGCCAATTGCAGCGGCGCCCTCTCGCGCCGAATGGTGACGTCAGCGGACATACACTTATAGACGAAAAGGGTTTGTCTTGGTGTTGCCTATCCCCCATTACAATTTGTACAGAAAGTTTTCAAACACCCTGTATATATATAACTTTGTTTGGGTTCCGTCCGTCGGTTTTTCTTCACACGAAGGTCGAGCTGGTGGCCCCGCCTCTAGTCATGGCTTGTTGGAGGAGCGAGTTGCTCTCTTGCGTTCTCCAACGTACATAGCCAGGTACACCAGCTCATCTGGTACCGTCCTGAGCCAGGCATCTAGTCTTCTCTTGAAGTCTTCAACTATGACCCCTGAAATGTTTCTGAGGTCCTTTAGAAACTGGTTGAAAATTCTTGGCCCCCTGACAACCAAGCTATTTTCCTTCAGAGTTGAGGAGGTCCCTTGTCGGGCCTTTAATTTGGGAACACTACACATTCTGTCTTTCCTATGTTCCAGCGTTGTTTCGATGGTAATTGGGTTCAGTTTGAGGTTTGGTACAAGTTTTTCGATAATTTTCCATATGTAGATTATAGTATACCTCTCTCTTCTTCTTTCCAGGGAGTACAGATTTAGTTTACGTAGTCTTTCCCAGTAGTTGAGTTCTTTGCAGCCATCAATCTTGGCTGTGAAATGTTTCTGTGTTTCTTCTAGTTTATTAATTCCTTCCTCTTTATATGGGGACGTCAAAACTGAGCAGGATTCAAGTTTTGGTATGATGATTGTTCTCAGCAGGGGAATCATTACAGTCTTGTCCCTTCTTTTGAACGTTATTAGTACCTGTCCCGCGACTCTTTTTGCTTTGTTTATTGCTATCTGATTTTGTGTCTCGAATTTGGCATCATCGGTCATTATTACTCCCAAGTCGACCGTTTTTGTGCTTCTCTGAATTTCTTGTCTATCTGGAGCATCATATGCAGTCTTTTTAAGTTCCTCATTTCTACCCATATATTTCATTTTATGTGCTATTATACCATGATCGCATTTGTTGAAAGCTTTAGCAAAATCCGTGTATATGACATCATAGTTTTCATTGTCTTCAAGTGCATCTTGGACATTGTTATAATGCTCTATAAGTTGTGATAGGCATGATCTACCTGATCGGAATCCGTGCTGATTTTCGTTAAATCTTTCCAATGTCTCCAAGAAGTCATAGATTTTCTCTCTGACTATTCTTTCAAATAATTTGGTGAGATGGGACGTCAAGAACACTGGTCTATAGTTATTTGCTTGAGATCTATCCCCGCCTTTATATAGGGACAATGTTTGCTCTTTTCAAGATACTCGGTATTTCCCCAGTGTCTAGGGATCTTCTCCATATCCAGTATAAGGGTGTAGCTATTTCATTTTTACACTTTTTAATTAATAGTGCGTTCCATTTGTCCAGACCTGCAGCTGAATGTGATTTCATTTATCCTATAGCTCTCGCTACATCTTCTGGGGTAAAATCAAAGTCTGTTATGCATTTTCCTTACAATTTCTCTTTAAAGAATGCATGTCAGGTATCGCTTTGTCACTTTTTGGGGTACTGAAGGCCGATTCATACTGGGCTCTCAATGTTTCAGAGATTTCTTTTAGATCGTCTGTTAGTTCATTATTTCCTTTCCTTAAGGGCCCGATAGTAGCACGCCTTTTTGTTTTCTTTTTCGCATAGCTGTAGAAGTATTTTGGATTTTCCTTTATTGCTTCTACCGCCTTTTCCTCTTCCCTCTCTGTATGGGCCCTTTATCAGAGTTTGCACTTCCCAATCGATTCTCTCCAGTTTTTCTTGTATTACTTTCCTGACATTGTTGTCTCCGCAATTAGTTAACTTCGCCGCTACTCTCTTTCTTTTGCGAAATATTCTTCTCTTTTGCCTCTCTAGCCAGTTCCTCTTTCCTTTTGGCTGTGCTTTCGGAGCATATTTTTCTAAAATTCTCAGCGTCTTTTCTTCCAAGGTTGTTAGCATTTCCTCTGTTGTTTTATTCTCGAAAACGTTTCTCCACTCTATTTGGGCCATGTGTGATCTGATTTCTTCCCAATTTATGGCCTCAGAGTTTAAGTTAAAAGCCCCAAATTTGCTTCTTCCTTCCGTATGTGTATTGTCTTTTAAAGTTATCGCCATATTTGTTGATAACTCGATTATTTTGTGGCCTGAGATAATAGTTGCAGTTATTTTTATATCCGCAATCAATTTCGTGTTATTTGTGAATACCAGATCTAGGCAGTTATTTTTCCTGGTATTTCCTCCTGTGTCAGCATAAACTCGTTTGTGAGAGCCATCAGCATTTTTGCTTGCTCCTGGTCCTTTCTTGTGCTCCCCTTATCTTGCTGTACAAATATATTTCTACACACCTTTTTGTATTTTATAAATGGGAAATTAAAATCGCCACAGAGTATTATATTAGGGGATGGAGAGTTTACGGACTTTATTAGGGTTCTGATATCATCAATGGCATCCGAAAATTTTTCATTTGAGGAATTTGGAGGTCTATAGATGACTATCAGTACCACATTTAGTTTCTCTATTTTCACTGCAACGGTTTCCACGAAACTGTTGGATTTACTTATTACCGTCTCTGTCATATGCCTCTCATGTATATAAATAGCACAGCCACCTTTACGTCTTGCTGTTCTATCCGCTCTTAGTAAGTTGAATCCATCGATAAGCAATTCTTTCTTATCGATACAGTGTTCGCAGTTATCGCAGTTTCCATGGCAGTCTTTAAGATGTGTTTCTGTGAGGCATGCGATGTCCGCCCTTGTTTCGTCCATAAAACCTTTTAGGTACGAAACTTTGTTTAGTGAACTGTTCGGCTTTATTCCTTGAATATTTGCCAGGTCAATGTTTATGTTCTTTGTTTTGCATTGCCCCTTGTACATTTTAAGTTCGTTCTCCTTTGATATCTCTTGTTTTATAGCCTTGTGTTCCTCCGAGATGGATCCGTTTCCGCGTACCTGTTTTGGTAACTTCTTGCTATATATGTATATATAACACAAAACAAAATAGCAGTAAACAAAGCAAAGAGAATAACTGGGCAGATACTGAGAACAAACGAAGGGATAAGAATATAATGATTCCTCTACTGAAAATACTGATTATACCCAAGTTGGAATACTGCTCGGTCCTAACATCCCCATATAAAAAAGAAAACATCAAACAGCTTGAAGGGATTCAGAGAAATTTCACAGCCAAGATCAATGGGTGCAAAGAACTAAATTACTAGGAAAGGTTATGCGAATTAAACCTATATTCACTGGAAAGGAGAAGAGAAAGATACATCATTATTTACACTTGGAAAATAATGGTGAAACTATCCCCAAATCTTACTCTGAACCCTATAACCCCCCAACCAACAGTGGAAAGTAGAAAAGGAAGACTGTGTCGTGTTTCCAAATTAAAGACTAAACAGGGAACATCCTTAGCCCTGAAAGAAAATAGTTTTGCTGTGAGAGGACCTAAGACTGTTTAAGCAGCTACCCAAAGAACTAAGGAACACGAGTGGTGTTGCGGTGGACATCTTCAAAAGAAGATTAGACGCCTGGCTTAGAACAATCCCCTGATGAGCCAGGCGTACCTGGCTATGTGAAGTGGATAGTACAAGAAACCACCTCACTACTTCACCAGGCCAACTCGAGAGGAGGGGCGACAAGCTTGACCTTCGTGAAATGAGGAATCATCACACGGAACATATGAAAGGTTGAAAGGTATATATATATATATATATATATATATTGGGTGAATTTCACAATCAAACATGTGAAATGAATGAATGCTGCAAACCCACAAGGAAAAAGAAAAATAATATTAACGCCATTTGTGTATTCAAAAGTACACCTCGTCGGGGATTCCTTGACGATGTGTACTTTTGAATACACGAAAGGCCTTCAAATTATTTTTCTTTTTCCTTGTGGATTTGCATCATATATGCATACATACTATATATAATATATACAGTATATATATTTAAAGAACGACGCTTGTGTAGAAGAGCGTTCCGCACAAGATGAGGAGGGAGAACGAACAAATGAAAAATGAGGTACCACCCGGAAATCGAATCCGGGGATCATCCGATTGCCGGTCAGATATGCTATCCACTACACCATGGACCTCGATCAATCAGAAGTCGTAATTCTCCTACATACGAGCAGAAACCAATGCCCTGAGGGGGCACCTTCGCATGCCGTACATATAAATTTTAACTGCAAACAAACGCAGTATAATTAATGTAAAGAACGACGCTTTTGTAGAAGAGCGTTCCGCACAAGATGAGGAGGGAGAACAAACAAATGAAAAATGAGGTACCTCCCGGGAATCGAACCCGGGATCATCCGATTGCCGGTCAGATATGCTATCACTACACCAAGGACTTCGATCAATCAGAAGTCGTAATTCTCCTTCATACGAGCAGAAACCAATGCCCTGAGGGGGCACCTTCGCATGCCGTACATATATACATTTTAACTGCAAACAACACGCAGTATAATTAATGTAAAGAACAACGCTTTTGTAGAAGAGCGTTCCGCACAAGATGAGGAGGGAGAACAAACAAATAAAAAATGAGGTACCTCCCGGGAATCGAACCTGGGATCATCCGATTGCCGGTCAGATATGCTATCCACTACACCAAGGATTTCGATCAATCAGAAGTCGTAATTCTCCTACATACGAGCAGAAACCAATGCCCTGAGGGGGCACCTTCGCATGCCGTACATATATACATTTTAACTGCAAACAACACGCAGTATAATTAATGTAAAGAACAACGCTTTTGTAGAAGAGCGTTCCGCACAAGATGAGGAGGGAGAACAAACAAATGAAAAATGAGGTACCTCCCGGGAATCGAACCCGGGATCATCCGATTGCTGGTCAGATATGCTATCCACTGCACCAAGGACCTCGATCAATCAGAAGTCGTAATTCTCCTACATACGAGCAGAAACCAATGCCCTGAGGGGGCACCTTCGCATGCCGTACATATATACATTTTAACTGCAAACAACACGCAGTATAATTAATGTAAAGAACGACGCTTGTGTAGAAGAGCGTTCCGCACAATATGAGGAGGGAGAACGAACAAATGAAAAATGAGGTACCACCCGGGAATCGAACCCGGGATCATCCGATTGCCGGTCAGATATGCTATCCACTACACCAAGGACCTCGATCAATCAGAAGTCGTAATTCTCCTACATACGAGCAGAAACCAATGCCCCTCCTCATCTTGTGTGGAACGCTCTTCTACACAAGCGTCGTTCTTTACATTAATTATACTATGTGTTGTTTGCAGTTAAAATGTGTAAATATATATATATATATAGTTTGGTTGAACAATCGACCGTAGTTTTTATTTATTAATTTATTATTAGTTTTCTCAGTTTTCCGTATGACATTTTTCAATAATGCTGGTAAATAATAAATAATATTTCCAAAATTTTCCGACGTTGCTCTGTTGTCGAGCATCTTCAGGGAATTCGTTTGGAGCCATCTTCGTAGGTGAAGATGCCTCCAAACGAATTCCCTGAAGATGCTCGAGGACAGATCGAAACGTCGGAAAATTTTGGAAATATTATTATAATTTACCAGCATTATTGAAAAATGTCATACGGAAAATTGAGAACACTAATAATAAATTAATAAATAAAAACTACGGTCGATTTTTCAACCAAACATGTTTAAAGGAAAAGCTCTTCCCCAAATATACGGATATATATATATACAGGGTGGCCCGAAAGTCTGGATCCATAGGAAAATATTTATTTTAATACATAAATTACAACAAAGGGTAAATACTTAAAATGAATATCAACTTTAACTCGTAAATGCGTATCCGTGATACTGTACAGTAGTTCGTACTCCAGTATAAATACTCAAATACTTTTTTTATTTCAGCCCAGAAATGGCTTCGAATCTAACAACAGAAGACCGGGTAGAACTTGTGCTCATGTACGCAAGACAGGGCGTTACACACAGAGAAGTTGCTACCGAATTCAATAGAAATCATCCTGATAAGCATCCAGTAACACATGCGAATGTTGGCAAGTTGTTTAAACGTTTCAAAGAAACAGGAAGTGTACATGATCGACGGCGTTCTGGTCGTCCAAAAACTGCAACTGATGAAAATACCTCTGCAATGGTATGTGAAACTTTAACGAATAGTCCAGTAAAGTCAACAAGAAGATTATCAAATGAAACACGCATCTCGAGAACGTCAATTCGAAGAATTATTAAAAATCATAAATTCCATCCCTAAGTGTCTCGATGTCAGAGGCCGCCAATTTGAGCATTTGTTATAATTTGTTATTTATACTGGAGTACGAACCACTGTACAGTATCACGGATACGCATTTACGAGTTAAAGTTGATATTCATTTTAAGTATTTACCATTTGTTGTAATTTATGTATGAAAATAAATATTTTCCTATGGATCCAGACTTTCGGCCTACCCTGTATATATATTTTATATATATATATATATATATATATATATATATATATATATACACGGTGTGTGTGTGTATATATATATATAGTTTTTTAACTGTTTAGCTATTTTCTTTCACATATTTTTCTCAAGAAAAGAGTTTACTGAAGTGAAATTCAGTGCCAAAATGTGATAACACTTTCTTTGTCGACACTCTTCAGTTCATCAGGATTGACATTAAAAAATCCATCCAAAACTGCCTGGACGTATCCACCTAAAATATATATATGTGGGTTTACCGTACGTATAAATAATCTGCATTTCAGTCTTAATGTATGTATTAAGCTATTAATTATTTTATCATACATTGTTCAATGACGCAGGTTTGTTTGTATGAAGCCTAATTTGTAATAGCTATAAAAAGAATAGAGTTGCTAGGTACATATTTAATATTCTGTCCAACGTTTTGGGGTTCTCTTTTACAATCTTCCATTTTCCTATAACATGGAAGATGTTATAGGTACATAAAAACTAAACAGTTGTACGGAATAAATTTAAAGTATTAGATTCATAGAGTTTAAGGCAAATTAAATCATGGGCTTGCCTTTCGCATCTACTTTGGCCACTTTATTTATATGCCAATTTGAGACTCAAGCTTTTGAGAATTTCCAAAATGAATTTCGTCCTATTTTTTAACGTAGATTTGTGCTTCACGCTTTTATCTTGTTTAGAGATGAGACCCATGCTGCCATGCACATAAATTCTTAAACTAATTACATGCCCTCATGTTAACATTAAATTTATTGTGTATCGTAGGTTGATAATAGACTATCTGACAACTTCTCTGTTACTTCCATTTTCAGAAAAAACTCTTATGTTTAGGATATATACATATTTTAAAATTTTTAAGTATAACGTTATTCCAGTCAAAAAATCTTATATGCCAAGCTTTTCATCTATATTCAAATTTTATTAATATACTGTCCATGTACAATTCGATTTTATCATTTATTATTTTTATGAATATGGTTTATTGCCTCTTCAGAACACAATCAAATTTCAGAGTTCTCAAATAAAGTGGCGCTCATAAGTATTCGTACAGAGAAATATTTCAGTTACATTCATCCTTATCTTTTGTACTATGTATAATATAATTATGAAAAGTTTACCGTTCGTTTTACAAAATTATTTACCGTAATATTTTCTGTGTCCACCTTTTTGCTTGAATGACTTCAATGATTCGTTTTTTGTATTTTTCTACAAAGTTTCGATATCTCTCAGTTGAAATTTTACCCATTCTTCTAAAAAAATTGTTGCAATTCATTCAGATTCGAAGGGCTTCTCTTGCGGACATTTTTTTTCAAATCAAACCATAAATTCTCGATTAAATTGAGATCTGTTTCTTCAGTGGGCCATTCGGGAAGCTTGCAATTCTTTTGTTGAAGCCATTTAATGATGCTCTTACTTTTATGTTTTGGATCATTATCTTGTTGCAGTACGCATTCGTAACTCTTGAACTGAAGGAAACACATTTTCTTTCAAAATTTCCTGATATTTCTTCGAATTCAAGATTCCATTGATGACAATAAGCTTTCCTGGATCACAAGCAATAAAGCATCCCCAAAGAAGCAAACTACCATCATGTTTAACCGCAGGAAGGATGTTTTTTCCTCGAATGCAGTATTTTACTTTGGCCAAACATACCGTTGCCCTTAGTTTTGGAATAATTCAATTTTGGTCTCGTCTGTCCAGAGAACTTTCTTCCAGAACGCAAATCCATCATTTTGGTGAGCCTTGGCGTACTTTAAACGAGGTTCTTTTCGTAGCAGAGGTTTCCTTCGTGCAACTCACCCATGCAGACCATTGTTTCTCAATGTACGACGTACAATAGAGGGATGAACATCTTAGACAGTCTTAATGTTTGGCAAATATTACCTGCAGTCACTTGTGAATTCGCAGCAGCCATTCTTTCAATCTATCCAGCTGTACATTTTGTAATTTTGCAAGGTCGCCCACACCTTGGTAGAGTTTTGATTGTTCTAAAGCCTTTCCATTTCGTTATAACCATAGCGACCGTCGTAAATGGAATTCTAAGTTCTTTTCCTATCTTCCTATAGCCATTTCCAGACTCGTGTGCAGCAATAACAGACTTCTTAAGATCTGTAGACAGCTCTTTAACAAGACAACCCATTGCCTACTAATGGCTTGTACAGTCATCCGCCTTCCATGACGATTCAGAGAGAAAATTATAGAATTCAAAACTGTCAACAGTATTTAATCAACAAACAGCCATCTACTGATGAAATTTTAATTTCTCTAAGCCTAAGATGGACACAAAGTATTAAATAATTTTGCAGATAAATGTGAGGAAAATTTTGCATTCAACATTTTTTTTATTTTCCTTAAAATTTTTTGTTTTACATTATACAGTAATATTATGTTGGAGTTGAGCTAATTCTTTATTTGTTGAATTTTTTCAATAAACTCTTCATAACTATCCTATACTATGCATGGTACAAGCGATAAGGACGCATATAACTGAAAATTTCTCTGTACGAATACGTATGAGTGCCACTGTATGCTAAATATAAGCCCCTATTCCAGCAATATGGCGTTAAAAAAAGGTGTAGTATCTTACTTTCTCATATTTAAGTTATGCAAATTACACCATGAAAAACAGTTATCATTAATTCTAAGAGAATTTTATCCTCAAATTGATTATAGGTTTATTTTGTTTTAAGAGTAATTTCAAAATATGTGTAGTGGACAACTGAGACGTTTGCAATCATCTTTGCAACTTTCAGCAACATGCCATCAACAATGCGATATATCTCATCAAATCAAACTCGACAAAGATGACGTCATACCAAACGCTCAAAAGATGACGTCACATCACCAGAGATCACTCAAGGCGGGACCTCGTTGCCTTGCCCGACGCCTCCACCTCGTCTCTCTCTTCGAAGGCAATTCAGTGATCCACGCGTTACCATCATGTAAACATCACCGTGCAAGGCCCCAACTGGCCCCATTGGCCTTTTAATATCACTCAATTAACTTTATATAAAGAATCCATCAATCTACCGCGCGTTATTAATTGTCATATTGTAAGCATCAATTCAAGTGTACACATTACCAGTATTTACAATGTAAACAATCAAAAATTCAGTCGCATTCTTAAATTATTCGAATCAATTCATTTTGTGTAAAATAAAGGAAGCAAACTGAATCTATCAATCAACCTAATTAATAACTTAATTAATATCTAATTACATCATTCCTTATAGCACCGATTTACGTATCAAACATGGCTACAAACTGGCCACTATAAATCGGTAACTATATATATATATTTTTTATTTTACAGATGTAATCTCCCCCATCTCTTACTCTGCTCGTCATGCGCTTATATTCAGTTTCCTGCGCTACAAATGCGAATATCAAAACTAGGGAGTGCTTATATAGATTCTTTCATTTCAGAGGAATTACAGAGGACAGTGGTCAGTGTTTTCTCTTTCTGCGCTCCCTCCTCTCCAGAATTTTTTTTACTTATTTTTTTCTCTCGTGATGTTGTAGGAAAGAGAGAATTTCTCTTGCGCCTCTCATTTTCAGATCTCCTTGAATTCGCTGTTTTGCGAAACTTTCTAAAATTGAAAATCGCTGGCAAAGCCTTTCTCTGTTAACTCGTTTTTGCATTTTCCATTTGAATCGATTCCAACTGATGTTCAAGCTTTTTGACGCAAAGGGGCTGTACTTCAATCTGCTGCAGATTTTTAATTTGGATATTTATCAAAATTTGCCTATTTGTTTATATAACTTACCAATAAGTAAAACAGTAGAAGAAAAACAACAACAATTTAAACAAAATTAAGGAAACGAATAAACATGTAACTTGAAACGTGAGGAAACAAAATTATGTAGCATATGAGCCTATAAAAGAAATGCTGTGTTACCCAACTCATCGATACAGAAGGAGAAGTCATTCTACGTCTGAAGTGACAGACGAAGAAACAACTCAAGAGTTAGAAACCTTATATATTACAAATTTTTAATTGTTTTTAATTTTATTTTCTTTGTGTTCATCTATGTTTATTGCATTTAGATAGCAAGTCCTTATTATCAAATCCGTTACTACAGATTCATAATCTAAGGAAATCTGTAATTCGAAAGATTATAAAATCTCATTTAAAGTGTACTGTATTCTATCTGTATTCTTGTGTAACCTACTCTTAATATCTTAAGTGTAAATTAAATGCATTTTGTCTGTATTGTTTTCATTAATTTCTGGCCACTTAATTTCCTGCTTTAATTAAATATTAGTGTTAATAACCATTATAATAATTTTTGTTTTCTGTACTGGTGTTTTGTCTAATTTCATCTATATAGTCCTTTTATATTTAGTAATTTAGCAGCCTACAGATTATGTTATATATTTGTTATCTACGTTATCTATTTGTTTTTCATTAAATTCTTGCCAATTAATTGCCTGCTTTAATTAAATATTAGTGTTAATAACCATTATAATAATTTTTGTTCTCTGTATTGGTTTTTTTGTCTAATGGCATCTATATACTTCTTTTATATTTAGTAATTTAGCAGCCTACAGATTATGTTATCAATTGAAAAAATCTTTAGAGGGCTTTAAGGCCTTTAATTTGAGGTGCCGATTGTGAATTTTTTGCTTGTCTATTTAACTCATTTACTTTGTAATCTCTGTCTATTTTCTGTTCCTCCTTGATAATGTGAATATATCACGAAAGCGCTCGGACTTTGTGTTTCCTTTTCCCTGTGGTTGTTTGCTTATTAATAAGATCACGTGTTATTTTGTGATTTTAGTGCATATATATATATATATATATATGTAGTTGTCCAAGGCTGTAGGCCTACTATAATGAAGAGAAATTTAAATTAATAAGATGTTTAAGCGGGGTCCCCAATGGTCTTTCGACCATAAACAAACAAATAATATATTTTTCCCAAAGATATAGAAATAGTTCTGTGGTGTTTGATTTAATTAGTAAAAATAAAGGCAATACCATTTTACAGTGAATAGCAATTGTTTACATATAGGCTTGTGCAATATTATGAAATGCTTGTTAACGACAATGAGAAGTTTATACAGAACATAAATTGATGATGCAATAATGTTAGTTGCAATAATTATGACAATGAAATATACGGTATGCCTATCAACACGGATGAACTTTACAAGATAATATTGTTGGAGCCTATGAATGAGAATAAGCCTTACAAGACAATAATGAGGTCTATTAATGAGGATAGGTTTTACACAACAATAATGAGGCCGAATCAGGGACGCACACTAACGAAAAAGTAAAACACCTAGAACTGTATAAGTCAATTTTATATAGCCTAATCTCGCGTAGGCGTCGAACACTTGTTCAAAGCTATTACGCGATAGCCTAAAACTACACAATACACTATAGGCCAAAACGATTGGACCTATTCAAAAGTTTACCAGACCTGGTGAAGTACACTGTGTAGTGTGTAGGCTGTTGAGATGGAGGACAAACTTGAAATTAGGAATGAACGTTGAAATCCTGGAAACCATTAGTTTTTAGACGTGAAATCGCTTGCAGAGGAATTCACGTCGATGTTCAGTAGGCCTGTCGGTTTCTGGTGACGGGAAACTATAGGCCTTGTGCCGGTGATGAAATTAGGCTAATTTTGACGGTGAAACCTATCGATCAGCTGGATGGTGATAAAGAGGAAAATTGAGAAAACCTACAGAAGAAGGTTCGCTTACTTTGTTGCTTAAAGAGTTGTAGGCCTGCGTCTGGTTTTGGGAGTCCTTACTTGAGTCTGTGGATCTCTTTTGGGCATCAGGTGAGGAGACAAAAATGCCGGTGAATGGATGAGCGGGAAACGTCGTCGGGAGAGAAAGAGACTGAGGTTGAAGGTGCCAAAGTCGCGAGAAGAATGGAGAGCGAGACACCTTTACACAGCGAATTTATCGGTTTCCGGGAACGCTGAAGGGAATGTCGAAGAAACTGTTAAATGCCGCGTCTTTGCCGGCTGCCATGGAAACTATTAAAACAAAGCTCTTCTACCCACGTGCTCTTTCTTTCGAGGGAGCAAATTAATTAATTACGGAATTGTTAATACTGTATGTAAAACTTTGACCCTTTATATTTGTCACTACATATATAAGTTATATCACAAATAATAAAATAGTATAGGGTACAAGGTACATATGTAACAAAAATACAGTACATCATTCAATATTTACGTTTTTGTGAAATGATTTTCATAAAATAATTTACGTCTTTTATTTAAAAGCTTTTAAATGAATTAAACAGGTTAGCAACGCACCTCGTTATACTGTAAATACGTATAAATGTTTTTCCAAGCTTGAATCATCGGTTGATTCCAGGGTAGATGCAACGGATATGTTGAAATCATATTCTTGAACATCTAAAACAAAACTTTCACCTTTTTAAGTCTTACTGATCCTGAAAACTGGATAGTAATGTAAAAAAAAAATTGGATCTAATAAATAAATAAAACTGAAAGATTATTTATCTAATATTAAGTACAGATAAAAAGTTGTTCCAGAGGAGAATATGTTGTCCGAATTTAGTTTTGCTTCTTAAAAGCCTTTACTCTGTTTTTAGTTCTTTAGTTGTTAAAAATCTTTCTTAACAAAAAAATATATATATATATATATATATATATATATATATATATATATGGGTGCGTCTCGGTGGTGTAGTGGTTAACACAGCAAAACCCAGCTGTTCAATATTAGGGTGGATCGATTTTACATTTTTTTCGATTTCCATATTCTAATAGAGACAGAAACTTGCGCATGCATGAGAAAATAGCCTCTGCAAAATCTTAGCTTAATAGGTAATCACCTTCTGCCCCCGGCAGAGCGATGAAAATCATATTCTAGTAGTCAAAAACGTATTTTTCTTATAATTTTTAAAATATTTCAATATTCATCAAAATTATTCCTAATAACTATAAAGTCGATGAAAAAGACCTCATATGATCGTTTTTCCAAGAGCGTTGTCCTACGTTAATATCTTTTGCCCCCGGCAACAACGTCAAATGGTTGAAAGAATAGGTAATTTATATACATATTTTCAGGTCGGCTCTTTGTCTTAAATAATGCATTTATATATTTCCCATAGCATTTATATCGTTGCTTAGGCATGAAATAACACACACGCAAAATTTTATGACCCTAGAGTAATATCTTCTGTCCCCGAGAAAAGTCTAAATGTGGATTATAATTACGTTAATGCGATGTTATAAGTACGATAAGTACTAAGTACAGCTCCTCGCTTGCTAATTTTATAAAATTAGCAACCCAGAACTCACCACGAGGAGGTGGCTGTACGTCGAGTTCCACCCTATCCAGCCCCAACCACCCTTCCTTTGGCTGCATGTCGATTTACATACGGTAATCTTTCTTAGAATCAAATCGTGGAATTTTTGTTCGGGAGTGAAGACGGGAGCGGATGAATCCGTCCCTCTCTTCTATTCCACTTACACTGGCAGAGGCTTCGGTTACTAATTTGATGAGTCTCTCGACCGCTTGAGTATGACAAGGGAATAGTGAGATCAGTCCATCAGGCTGGTCTCCCGTCTCAACAAACTCTTTTATTCGGGTATCAGGTATTGTTTTTGTAACGGGGGGTTCGGTCACCTCAGCCGTTTGCCAGTTGATCATTTCGTAATAGTTTTGACTATCGTAGAGCAGCTCAGGCATGGCGAAAGCTCGAATTTCCCCAGCTGGTGATTGTTTTGATCGTGCTTTTAATATTCTTCTCCATCCCAATTCTCTTATGTGTTGCTCATCGGCATATAGCATGGAGATCAAAATATTTTCTGGGTGAGCAAAGAAAGAATTTCTACGGAGGACTTTGTTGGCGATTGTCTTAGATCTTTGAGGCATGGTCTGAGAGAGACGCATCATTTCGAAAAAATGTTTTGCGCCCTCAGTGAAACTGGAGTTTTTCTTTATCTTAAACCAAATTAGTGCGTAAACTGTCATAATGAATCGCACAATTTCGTTGAAGGTGCTGGAGGGTTCACTGGTTGAAACATAGAGGCGCAGAAATCTATTTGCTGTTGTCAGCCACCTGGAATGCGCCATCTTACCTGGATTTCGAGCCGCGAGAGCTGAAGAGCAGCTACCGCTCGACACTGCTCTGTAGATGCCTAACAAATTTTTGGTCAGTGCTCAACTCGGCATCATCTATGTCAATGTCGGGAGATGGAATGGCAGCACTCACCAGAGATGACCTTTAAACCCTAGCCTAGAGTCATAAAATTTTGCGTGTGTTATTTCATGCCTAAGCAACGATATAAATGCTATGGGAAATATATAAATGCATTATTTAAGACAAAGAGCCGATCTGAAAATATGTATATAAATTACCTATTTTTTCAACATTTGACGTTGTTACCGGGGGCAAAAGATATTAACGTAGGACAACGCACTTGGAAAAACGTCATATGAGGTCTTTTTCATCGACTTTATAGTTATTAGGAATAATTTTGATGCATATTGAAATATTTTAAAAATTATAAGAAAAATACGTTTTTGACTACTAAAATATGATTTTCATCGCTCTGCCGGGGGCAGAAGATGATTACCTATTAAGCTAAGATTTTGCAGAGGCTATTTTCTCATGCATGCGCAAGTCTTTGTCTCTATTAGAATATGGCAATCGAAAAAAATGTAAAATCGATCCACCGTGTTCATCCTTCCACACAATAAAGAAAGTGGTTGATAGATAAATAGGTACTCTGGGTAGCATAGTGGTTAAGACGCTGGGCTGCTGGTGGGGCGTGGTTCAGATTCTACGTTAAACTGTAGGTCTAAGGTGGAGTGAAATGCTTGACCTTCGTCAGAATGAACAATTCGGGCGGAAGCAAAACCAAAGGTTATATACATCAAAAGCGCCACCATATTTTTTGTAAGGAGTGAACAAGAAATAGAATGGAACTTTTGGGTTACCAGTTATATATGTATTATACAGGGTGTCCCAGAATTAACTATCTATTTCAATGAAATCGGACAAATTTTTTAAAAACACACTTTTATTTATGTTTATCATGTTTAATATGTGTTAAAAATGTATAAATTTCTAAATTTTTTCATAATTTTATTTTCATAATTTTTTCATAGTTTTTCATAGTTTTATTTTCATTCTCTTTCAGAACCCTATTAATAATGAATACACAAGAACGCATCTTTGTTGTAACATCCCGTATCAAAGGAATGCAATGTAATGAAATCAGAGAAAAATTTACAAGAAGATTCCACAGAACCGGTCCTACAGACAAAGCGATTCGTGAACTTGTGAACAAATTTAAAAGAACTGGATCCGTACACGACGAGGTGGGAAGAGGACGCCCAAGGACAGCACGTAGCAGTACCGAACAGGTACGACAATTGTTTGAGGATGAACCAACAACTTCGGTTAGGGAGGCCGGTCGAAGACTCAACATATCCAAGACAACAGTTCATAGAATCTTGCGTTCGACAGTGATGAAAAAGGCTTATCACATTCAAGTACTGCATGCCCTAAATGAAGAGGATTATCCAAATCGAGCAGCAAGGTGTGCAGAAATTGTGGATCAAATCGGAAATGAAAGTTTATTGGATAACATCTTATTCAGTGATGAGGCGACTTTCCACACGTGTGGTAAAGTCAGTCGACACAACTGTCGTATCTGGTCCAATGAAAGACCGTCTGAAGTCATAGAATGGCAAAGAGACTCTCCAAAAGTTAACGTGTGGCTTGGAATGACCAAATCCAAAATTTATGGCCCATTCTTCTTTGCGGAGGCAACTGTAACAGGTACTCTCTACCTTGATATGCTTCAGCAGTTTCTCGAACCACAGCTTCTTGATGATGGCATTCTTGCTAATGTTGTGTTTCAACAAGATGGAGCACTATGTCATTATGCTCTAATTGTTCGAGAATACTCAACAGACGCCTTCCGAATCGGTGGATTGGACGTGGAGGACCTCGACCTTGGCCTCCGCGTTCTCCGGATTTGACACCCCTGGATTTCTTTGCATGGGGTTTCATAAAAACAAAGGTTTATCGCCAAAAGATCAATAGTTTAGCTGAACTTAAAGAACGCATCCAGTTGGCAGTGCGGGAGATAACACCTGAAATGCTTCAAAATGTGTTTCGCAGCGCTGAGGATAGATTTGAAATTTGCAGAGATACAGACGGTGCACATGTTGAAACTTCTCAATAAAGTTTTGACTTATGATTTATAAATCTATTTGTTTTTGTATCATAATTTAGTAATAAACACAAAATTATGTCAGTTTTTATTAAATTTGTCCGATTTCATTGAAATAGATAGTTAATTCTGGGACACCCTGTATATGAGGAAGTGTGTATTGAAAGATATTCTATATCTGGAACACAGAAAAAACTAACTTTAACTAAAAATAATGTCGTTTTAAACTAGGTGCAAGCGCCATCTTTTTTTTTATTATTTTTGTTCGAACGTTACAGAAATTATTGCATCACATCGATCATTAACCAATAATGAGAACATTTCTCGCGAAAGTTTTCACATATCGGACGATGTAGAACCGTTATTTGAAATTATAATTTGCCTTTTTAATGAAACTGGAAAATTGAAAAAACTTCAGATTGTCATGCAAATTGAGTCGTTTTTGGGACAAAAATTTTTGAACATTATTTTCGGTTCAAAGTTTTTGACATAAATTATTAATTATTAGTTTTAATCAATAATTTTCTATCACATTCACTTGATTTTTCTTTCCCTGAAAATTCTTTCGTTTGCAATTATTATATATACAGTTATATATATATATACAGTATATATAAAATACAAAAAGTGGATAGGAATATTATAATATATATAATTATATATATATGTTATATATATATTATATATAATATATATATATATATACATATCAGAACAAGGGGGACATAAGAGAAGACCAGGAGCAAGCAAAAACGTTGATGGCACTCACAAATGAGTTTATGCTGACACAAGATAACAGAAAATAGAAAAAACAACTGCCTGGATCTGGTATTTACGAATAACACGAACTTGATTGCGGATATAAAAATAACCCAATCATTATCTCAGACCACAACTTAATCAAGACATGAACAAATATGGCGGCAACATTAAAAGACAGTACACATATTGAGGAAAGAAGCAAATTTGGGGCGTTTAACTTAAACTCCAAGACTATAAATTGGGAAGCAATCAGATCACACATGGCCCATATACAATGGAGAACAGTTTTAGAGAATAAAACAACTGAAGAAATGCAAACAGCCCTGGAAGAAAAGACGATGAGAATTTTGGAAAAATATGCTCCGAAATCACAGCCGAAAGGAAAGAGGAACTGGCTAGAGAGGCAAAAGAAGAATATTCCGCAAAAGAGAGTGGAGGCGAAGTTAGCCAACTGTGGAGATAATGCCAGGAAAGTAATACAAGAAAAACTGGAGGGTATCGATAGGGAAATGCAAACCCTGATTAAGGCCCATACAGAGAGGGAAGAGGAAAAGGCGGTAGAAGCAATAAAGGAAAATCCAAAATACTTCTATAGCTATGCGAAAAGGAAAACAAAAACGCTCGCCTCTATCAGGCCCTTAAGGAAGAGAAATAATGAACTAACATTCGATCTAAAAGAAATATCTGAAACATTGAGAGCCCAGTATGAATCAGTTTTCAGTACCCCAAAAAGTGACAAAGCGATACCTGACATAGATGCATTCTTCAAAAAGAAATTGCAAGGAGAGTGTATAACAGACTTTGATTTTACTCCAGAAGATGTAGCGAGAGCAATGAAACCACATTCAGTTGCAGGTCCGGACAATTGGAACGCATTATTGATTAAAATAGCTACACCTTTATACTGGCTATGGAGAAGATCCCTAGACACTTGGGAAATACCGAGTATCTTGAAAAGAGCAAACATTGTCCCTATATATAAAGGCGGGGAGAGATCTCAAGCAAAGAACTATAGACCAGTGTTATTAACGTTCCACCGCACCAACGTATTTGAATGAATAGTTAGAGAGAAAATCTATGATTTCTTGGAGATACTGGAAAGATTCATCGAAAATCAGCACCGATTCCGATCAGGTAGATCATGCCTATCACAACTAATAGAGCATTATAACAATATCCTAGATGCACTGGAAGGCAATGACAACTACGATGTCATATACACGGATTTAGCTAAAGCTTTTGACAAATGTGATCATGGTATAATAGCATATAAAATGAAATATATTGGAATAACAGGCAAAGTGGGAAAATGGATCTACAACTTCCTTAGAGAACGTCTACAGGTCGTCCAAATTCAAGATGGTTCATCATCAGAATCAGAAGTACACAGCTCAGTACCATAATGGACAGTACTGGCTCCACTCCTGTTCATTATCATGCTAACAGCCAAAGACAGCGGAGTGAACAGCAACAGTATAATAACATCCTTTACAGACGTAACAAAGATCTGCAGAAAAATCAACGATGTAAATGAAGTGGAGGCCTTGCAGAGGGACACAAACAAAATATACAAATGGTCATAAGACAACAATATGACATTTAACACCGAGAAATTTCAGCTCTTGAGATATGGTAGAAATTAGAAACTTAAAGAGACTACATATTATGCTCCAGATAGACAGGAAATTCAGAGAAGCACGAAAGCGATCGATCAGGGTGTAATAATGACCAATGATGCCAAATTCGAAACACAAAATCAGATAGCGATAAATAAAGCGAAAAGAGTCGCGTGACAGGTACTAAGAATGTTCGAAAGAAGGGACGGACAGTAATGATTCCCTTGTTGAAAACACTGATTATACCAAAACTTGAATACTGCTCAGTTTTGACATCCCCTTATAAAAAGGAAGAAACTAATAGACTAGAAGAAACTCAGAGACATTTCACAGCAAAGAATGATGGCTGCAAAGAGCTCAACTACTACTCAACTACTCAACTGTTGTTGCAAAATAGAAGTCAACATCTTCCTTCCTTGACTAATCAATTTTAAAATTAGAAAGAGCCGTTTTAAGCAGAAAACTGAGATTTGTTTATAAAAAACCTCTGAACAGGTAGCTAGAACAACGTGAAAAAAGTGTTAGCAGCTGATGAGGAAGCTTCTAACAGTGGCTGCATCCTCCAGCGCGGGACACGTCAACGCGAAGAAGAGGCGACGTCAAACCAAAACATCAACGCGCTGGTGGCCAAACTTCCTCAAATCTCCGTGCAGAGGGCTGTCTACGGTTGGCCAGACTGGCAGTCGACGGCTTGTTGCGTGGCACGGTCAGAGTGCCGATCGGCTCCCGGAGCCGGACCTATTCTCAGCGTGCTATTTTTTCAATTACAGGGAGCAATTGCGTGCTCCCCGAACTACTCTTACTCTCTGGCGACATTAAGACTAATCCAGGCCCCACTACAACTTACACATATCACCATACACAAAGACATAGATACAATAGCACCATGAGACACATACAGAAGTATAATATTAACATATTAAAGTACAACGTAGATGGCCTCACAAACAAAATCATGCAGCTTAGGGAATTCGTACACAAACAAAACATTCACATAGCACTTATACAAGAAACAAAACTAAAACGTACACACAAAACACCCACCATCCCTGACTTCACGGCGATCCGTCATGATCGTACTGGGGGTAACGGGGGTGGACTCATCACTTACATACGTAAAAGCATTAGCTACACTGATGCTACCCAAAACATTACAAACACAATACAAGCAGATAACACGATAGAAATACAGGCAGTTAACATTAAAACACGCGTAAAACACAACACCACACTAATCAACATTTACATCCAACCAGATAGTTCACCTCAGGTGCCAGCCAATTACAATCCACAGTTACACAATCTGGCCTCTCTCACTAATGTCATCTTAGGAGGAGACTTCAACGCCAAAGACACTAGTTGGTACCTGCACAACCAAAACAACACCAGAGGCGCCAACATAGCCACACAACTAAACAGCCTCTTCATTCTTAATAATACAGAAGAACATACACACATACCACATCAAGCAGGATACTCAAACTCCTCCCCAGACATAACGTTCTGTTCCCCCTCACTAGCAACTCATACACAATGGAGAACAGAAAAACAACTGTCATCAGACCACCTGCCCATCATCATTACAACACATTCTACACTCTGCCCCAACAGCCTTAGGCACACTTACAGAAATTACAAGAAAGCTGATTGGGAACAGTTCAAAATACAGACTGAGGAACAATTCACCACATTAAACAGCACACCCATCATAAACATCAATACAACACTCAAGACATTTAATCAGATTATCAATAATGCAAACAAATACATACCCAAGGGCAACATTAGGAAATACAACCCAAATTACACTAGAGAAATAGCCCACCTCATAAGGCAACGTAACAACCTCAAATATAACACACAAACACCACACACAGAAGCCATAAAACAGCAGATACAACAGCTCAACACAGAAATAAACAACAAACTCAAAGAAAAACAAACAGAAACATTCAGGGAATTCATAACAACACTAAACCACTCCACAGATACATCCAGGCTATACAAGACTATAAACAGCATTACCCACTCTAACAGCGGCATTCACACCTCACACGCGGCTATCTGTCGCAGCCAAAATAATATCCCAACTTACGCACAACAAGCTAACATTCTAGTTAATCACTACGCAAAGATAAGTCACTTAAACAGAGACAACAACCAGAAACACGCAGACAGACAAACAGCCAGACACAAGAAAACCTACAGACTCGACACGACCATTACACCCTTCAATACAGACCAGACCACCAAGATCATCAAAAACATTAAGAATTCGAAGGCTACTGGACCAGACAACATATCTAACATACACCTTAAACACTTGGGCCCACAAGGAATACTAGCTCTCACAAATATCAGCACATATTCATACCAACACTGCATTATTCCTGACATATGGAAACAAGGTAAAATTATTACACTACTCAAACCAAACAAAAATCCAACAGAACCAGCTTCCTATAGACCATTACTTTACTATGCACACCTTCCAAAGTAAGAGAAAGACTAATCTTACAAATCACCAACCCACACATTCCACTATCGCCTACTCAACATGGATTCAGACCTCACCACTCAACCACGACATTACTCACTAACCTCACGCAGCACATCATGGATGGCATCAACTCCAAACGACCAGCTCAACGTACACTATTAACAACAACAGACATTAGTAAAGCATTTGATGCTATCCGACGCTTCCCTCTCATAAACAAAATACTCAACACAAACATGCACAATAACACCAAAAGGTGGCTGAGAAACTATCTTTCAGGAAGATACTCACATGTCACATTTAATGGCAAGTCATCCAAAAACAAGCTTTTTCCGAACGGGGTCCCTCAAGGCTCTGTTCTCTCACCAACACTCTTCAACTTATACATGCATGACATTCCAACACCCATAGATAACAAGCTTACCTTATCATCATATGCAGATGACATCACTCTAACATCCACCCACAACAACATCGACACCGCTACAAATAACCTACAAACATACATAAACAGTATACAAGACTGGCTCACACACAATAGACTCAAAGTAGCGCCCACAAAATCAACCATCACCTTGCTTACAAGCAACACAAAAGAACACCAGGTAATTCCACAGCTTACACTAAACAACATCAACATTCCACACACTCACAGGACCAAAATACTTGGGGTCACATACAACACATCATTATCTTTAGCAAACCACATTCAGGACATTAAAAACAACTGTACGTCAAGACTTAATACTCTTAGGGTACTAACAGGCACAAACTTTGGACACCAGCATGAAACAACAACACTCATATACAAACAATATATTCGCTCAGTTATGGACTATGCTTGCCCATGCTGGGCACCCATTATCTCAAACACACACATAAACACCTTACAGACAATACAAAACAACGCACTTCGTATCATTACAGGATGCACTCAAACAACACCAATAGAACACCTGCACACAGAAACAAAAATACTGAAAGTTAGGGAACATTTAGACATGAGGGGAACACAATTCATGGCAGCAGCGACAACTAACCCACAACACCCTTGCCACTACATGTACAATCATGCACCAACACCTCGCACCATTAAGGTAACACCAGAGAGACATTATAACCAAATACTCCATTCCATACCACGCCCCACAGACATCACACAGTACAGAAAACACATACACACACACCTAACCCACAAAGCACTGACACGACTCGGTCCGAATACGGTCCTAGGTGCGAAGCCGCCACCCATTAACAGGTCAGAGATCAGCCTGAGCAGATCGGATCGAGTTAACTTAGCGCGATTCCGATGTGGACATCACCCCAACTTACGGACATATAAACACAGACTAGACAACTCCATAGACGACACCTGGCACCTGTGTCAGGACACACCACAAACAATTGAACACATTATGACAGACTGTACCGCTCTAGCACAACAACGAACACAACACAACATCACTAGTGCGCTGAACCTCTGGTCCACTCCGGAGAGGGCGATCGGTTACCTGCGTGCCGCCGGCTTGCTCGATCAGGGTGGGCTGATCGGCTAAACAACAACAACAACAACTGGGAAAGACTACGTAAACTAAAGCTGTACTTCCTGGAAAGAAGAAAAGAGGTACACCATAATCTACATATGGAAAATGATCGAAAAACTGGTACCAAACCTCAAACTAAACCCAATTACCATTCAAACAACACTGGAAAATAGGAAAGGCAAGATGTGTAGTGTTTCCACATTGAGGGCCCGACAAGGGACCTCTTCAACAATGAAGGAAAATAGCTTGGTTGTCAGGGGCCAAAACCTTTTAACCAGCTTCCAAAGGACCTCAGAAACGTTACAATGGTCAAAGTTGAAATCTTCAAGAGAAGACTAGATGCTTGGCTCAGGACGGTACCAGATGAGCTGGGTGTACCTGACTATGTACGGTGGAGAGCACAAAAAAGCAACTCGCTCCTCCACCAAACCAGGCCTAGAGACGGGGCCACCAGCTTGACCTTCGTGTAAAGAGAGACCAACACACGCGACATCAACGGGGTTAACAAGGTGTGTATATATATATATAAGTTTCTTCACAGAGGAAGAACAGAGCCCAAGTCAAGGCCCAAGATTTTTGAGATGTCTGGACACTGTATTTCAAAGACTGGAGGTCATAGACAGGGGGGAAATTACATGGATTGAGTTAGATTGTTCCAGAGTTGACCAGTTGAGTAGATGAAAGATTAAAAATACTAATTAACCTTTACGTTAGAAAGCTGACAGAAAAGGAATGAGAATGTGTCGAAAGTCTGGGGCTGCATGCTCTCCTTAAAGGAGGAGACATGCAGTTAGGGAGTTCAGAAGAGCAGTGCCCTTATAATAGCGATAGTAAAGAGAGAATGAGGCAAAATTGCGGAAGAGAGAGGGATTGAAGACAGAGAGTAAGAGGCGGGAATTGGTGAAACGAAAAGCCTTTGATTCCACCAGATCAAGTAGACCTGTGTGAGTTAAGCCACCCCATGCACGAGAAGCGTACTCCATACACGGGCAGACAAGACTCCTGTACAGAGGCAGCAAATGAGTAGGGATGAATAAACTGCGGAACCGGTACAGCACACCTATCCTCTTAGAAGCTATTTTAGAGAGAAAATATATCTAATCTTTCAAAAAAAATCACGCGAAAAGGAAACGCCACGAATGTTAAAAGAAGAGAAAGGATTGAGTTGTGTATTGTTGAAGATGAGGGGATAGTCAGGTGGAAGATTGTGATGAGTAGAAAGATGAAGAAACTAAGATTTTGAGGCATTGAGAGTCACAAGGTTTTCTCTGCCCCAATCAGAGATAGTAAAAAGATCAGAGGTCAGGTGCACCATAGCTGTCTCACACGAAAACTGAAGTGACTGTTGAGAGGTACGCTTTGTGAACCTGGTGGAGAAGTGAAGGGTGGAATCATGAGCATAGAAATGGATAGAACAGGAAGTGCGACTTAAAAGATGATTAATAAAGAAAAGGAAAAGAGTGGGTATGGTAGGGTCATTGTGAAAGTTGAACGTGAGCGATAGGTGGAGTGTGAAACTAGAGCTTGGTGTGAATGATTTGAAAGTGAGCAAGGTGAAAGGTAGTAATGGAGTTTGGGGATGATTCGTGCTTGTGATCTGAACAATAGAGGTTGGAAGCGGGAGATTCAAAGTTAGAAGTTGCAAGAAGTCGGATATTTGAATGCGAGTTGTCGGCATTAGATCTGCAATCACTTCAGGGTACAGAGTACAGTGGTGTCGTTAAGCATTGCCTATAGTGCAAGTGAGCATTGCCTATAGTGCAAGTGTGGAAGCATCTATACGAGGCTTCAAATTTGGAGTGTGGAACAACGCTTGGGTTCGGCTGGGGAGCTGAATTCCTGATTCAATTAAAACCGTTTCGTTTACCCGAGCTGAACGTGAACGGTCGGAACGTTTTGTGGCCCCGTTCCAAGGCTGAGCTTCATCAGAAAATTCGAGGATCAAGACAGGATTGGAGCATGCCTATCCTTTCCTGCCCGTCTAAACACCACTGCTACTGGACTAGCCGAAGTGACAATTTACTTAAGTAGGCACAGGACGTACTGCTTGTATATCACTTTAAAGTTTAAGTATTAAGTTTAAGTGTTAGGTTAAGTTTAAGTATTAAGTTCAGTGTTAAGTTTGTGTTAATTTAAGGTTGGGTTAAGTTTAAATGTTAATTTAAGTTTATATTTAGGATTTTGTAAATATATTTAATTTATGTAAGCGTATCTTTTACTGGACCTAAGTGTAGCTTGGATAAATAGCTTATGGTACCCGCACCTCGGGAAAGGAGCTTTCCGGTAATAATGTTATCATTATCTGTCGAAATTAAAGCCAAAAATTTCTGTTTTCGAGTTGCTCCATAGATTTCCTGGTTAAGTGCATAATTTTCTATAATATTCAGTAACATTATTTCGTGAGAGCTTTCGTCTTTAGTAATGTTACTCCTCAACATAAATCATATAACTTCATTTTTCTTTGAATTTATGAATGGAAAAATTAAAATCCCAAGAAATTAATATATTTGGTGCTAGTATGTCAAGTAATTTTAATGTGTTAATTTGAGCGAATTGAAATTTACTGTTTGTTTTTTTTCATTTGATGGTCTGTCCACGTTCATAATGATTAGGTTTAGTTCTTTTACTTCTGAAATAAGTATTTCGACTGTGCTGTTTGATGTTTTACCTTCACTTCACATAGGCATGTAGTTTTTATATAAATATAAAAGCCTCCTCCTTTTTTAACAAATCGATCCACTCGGTATATGTTGTCGTTTTTTATTGCCATTTCAATTTCTTCGATGCAATTTTCACAGCCTTTTTCTCATTTATGTTAGTGTTTCCGTTAAGCATAAAATAGCTAAATTTTGAAGGTAGTGTAATTGGCAATTTGCTTTGTCAGTGTACAATCGTTGTATATTTGTGTACACTAAATTTAGGGAGTTAATAGTCTTGGTGTTCGATTGTGCTGGATGTTGGTCGTTATCAGGTCAGTTTTGTCGGTTTCTGGTTGGTGTTATTGGGTCGGTGGATCTTTGCACTTGAGAATAATCGAGATGTGGCTCTTGGTACTAGTGTGGTTGTTGAATTAACTGTTTCACTATTCTTATTTCTTATAAAAAATGTCGGTAATGGTTCAGAATACGGGCGCCACTTAATTAAGGAAAATTTCGAAAAATACCATAGAGACAAAGTTGTTTCTCTCATTAAAATACGTTCATTGCATGTGTCGCATAGTCAAAAAAACGAAGTTAGAAAATTACTAAAAAAGTGCATAACTTAACATTATCATTTGTATAATTTAGGTCTCGGGGGTACGGGGGCTCCGCCCCCGTAAAGATCATGCATCACAAAGTGAACCTTATACCGATCAATTTGTGATGCGTGATCTTTACGGGGGCTCCGCCCCCGTACCCCCGAGACCTAAATTATACAAATGATAATGTAATAACATGGTAAGTTATGCACTTTTTTAGTAATTTTCTAACTTCGTTTTTTTGACTATGCAACACATGCAATCAACGTATTTTAACCCATTAGTGCCCAGCGTCATTTTACTGATTTTGTGCTGGTTAATGCCAGACGATTTTATTCCGTCTCGGAAAAGACATTTGGACACTAATGGGTTAGTGAGAGAAACAACTTTGTCTCTCTGGTATTTTTCGAAATTTTGCTTAATTAAGTGGCGCCCGTATTCTGGACCATTACCAAAATGTCCATTATTGATAATGTTGCCATTTCTTTTATTTTGGATTTGAGATGGATTATTTTAGTTTTCTCTTCTTTGTGTACTCTTACTGTGAAAATACAGACACTCCATATGTTGTCATTTTTTTCTCTCTGGTCGAATGTCTACACATAGAAGGGTGAAAGTAGTAGCAGATTGCTCCATATCGGCTAGATCTATTCCTTATCTTGTTGAAATTGTTTTTAGGATGGTTATTAGGGTGGAGCGAAAATATGAATTTTAGAATATCAATTTGGAATACCTAAGAAAAGTTGTAAATGACGCTAATTTAAATGTCCACCAAATTTCAACTAGCTGCTGTTTCAGTAAGAGACTCCCAATGACCTTGAAAAAACGTCACATTTTGAGCCTCAGTCACTCAGTCTTCCCAAAGTGCTTGCAATGACGAGATGTGTTACAGTTTAGTTTAGCCTCTTAGTATAACTACTTAACCGTTTTTGCATGCGTAAATATTTATTTCTTGTAATTCTCTGATTTAATTACATTAATTCTATTTTTTCAGAAATATTAAAATGGATAAAAAAGTAAAGACAAGGCAGTGTAGTATATGCCCAGTTTTTGGCGCTGCTAAAGAACTAAATAGCAATAGGCTTCCAACCCATGAAGAAATGTTTAGACATTATTTATGAGTAAGAGCTGACATAAAGTTCACTAATAATAACAAAGATCCTGCAGTCTCTGACGTATCAGAAAGATTCTTTTTAGATATTGAAAATATTTGGGTAAAGGCCTCAATTCCAACAGTTTCTCACAAAAGAGTTTTGCAGCTTATTCGCTCCTATCATAATAAATATATGGTGTTGATAAAGCCATACAAAGAAAGAAAAGGAAACCCAAATTATCAAAACAAATTACAGTTGTTCAGAGAAAAAGCTAAAAATTTATTTGATATTGCTAGCTGCAAATGTGAGTTTGATTCATGTCACTGTGATGAAACTAAGAAGGTTCTTCGCACTGAGCAAAAATTTCTCACTGATCAAAGAGGAGATAGAAAAATGGCAATTGGGAACATAGATAAAGTAACAACTGAAAAACTTAAAAAGAATATGAAACGAAAAGAATGGAACTGTCGAATTAGCAAAAGCATTTCAACTAATGATGTGGTGACATTTCAGCTTGCTCAGGGAAAGAATCAAACCCGACCCAAATAAGAGCTGTTGATGATGCTAGACCGTCTAACTGGCATCAACAAACGAGAGTTAATTTAGGAAATGTTGCACTAGTTTGTGATAGGCACGGCATATCTGACTGGGCTGGTGCATCTTTGGCATCTGCTGCCCTGCAAGATGTTGGTCTAGTAGGAAATGAGGATACCTCCCTCGTAATTGACAGGAGTAAAATTAGAAGAAAAGTACGAAAATATGGCGTAAAATGCAACAAGATAATGAGGAATACTTAAAAGCTCTATATTTTGATGGAAGAAAAGATAAAACTAAATGTCATACCAAGAAGGCAAAAAATATTATTACAAGTCGGTCATTGAAGAACACATAACCGTAGTAAGAGAACCAGGGTCTTGCTATGTTGGTCATATTGCACCTGTCTCTGGTACTGCTCATGGTATTAAAGATTCGTTAATTCAGTTTTTATCAGAAAATGTTCAAAACATTGATGAACTGGTGGCTATTAGATGTGATGGAACTCCTGTAAACACAGGAAGGCATAATGGAATTATTAGCCTCTTAGAATTGGCATTAGGTAGACCTTTGCAGTGGCTAATATGTCAATTGCACGCTAACGAACTTCCATTTCGCCACTTGTTATATCACATTGATGGGCGCACAACAGACCTGATACCTTCTCTGGAACAATTGGCAAAGCACTGAAAAATTGTGAACAACTTCCAGTTGCAGGGTTTGATAAAATTGAAGCTGATATACCATACATAACAAATGAAGACTTAAGTACGGACCAGAAGTATTTGCTTGAAATCTGTAAAGCTGTGTGCTCAGGTAAATGCTCTCAGGATTTGTCTGCAAAAAATCCAGGAACTTTACCTAATGCAAGGTGGATAACTACAGCAAATCGAATTCTACGCTTATACATTGCTAAAGATAAACCATCAGAGAACCTTCGTGCATTAGCAACATTTGTAATGAAAGTTTATGTTCCAATGTGGTTTACCATTAAGTTAAAATCTTCATGCACAGAAGCAGGAAGACACGTCTGAGAAACCATTTCAAGATCAAGATACCTTCCACTTGAGCTGAGAAACGTTGTGGATTCTTCAATACAACGCAAAGCTTATTTTGCTCACCCAGAGAACCTATTGCTCTCCATGATCACCGATGATCAGGAGCACATCAGAGAGCTGGCAATTGGAAGAATTATGCTTGCAAGAAGCAAAACACAAGAGCAAATCCGAAAGTTTACAATATCAAGGCAGAACTTTGGAGCAAAAGGATACATTGATCTTATTAACTGGAAAGAAGAAGGGCGATTAAGTCCTCCGCTTTTGCAGCAATTAACGGAGAATGAATTGAGAGAGCTCGCTTCCAAACAGTCAGATTTTGGAGGCATACTTGGGATGCCATGTCACACACAGGCTGTAGAAAGATGTATTAAGCTAGTAACAGAAGCAGCAGCTACAGTTTGTGGAAAATAACGAAGGGATGAATTCATTCGAGTGAGAATGGAATCAAGAAACATAATGCTCTTTTTCAATACTAAATCACAACATAGTTCGATAAGCAGGAAAAGGAATAAGACTTAGAAAAAAGTCCATAATAAAGTTGGGTGGTTGGGATGGGCTAGGCTGGAACTCGATGTGCAGTTTACCTCCACGTGGCGAGTTCTGTGTACTTTGTTTATATATATATATATATATATATAATACACACACACACACACAAACAGTATATATATATATATATATATATATATATATATATATATATGTATATACTGTGTGCTATATATATATATATTATATAATATATATATATATATATATATATATAATACATACACAAAGTAGCGGAATGCTGCCAGAAATGTTCAAATTACGAAGCGATTTTTTGTCCTCGCTGGGGACCCTGAAGAATTAATTCAAAGGCCATCAAATTTTGAGTGAACATTGACAGTAGCCCGTTGACAACTTTTGCAGGTATTCCAATTCGATATTTGAAAAATAAAGTTTTGGTCAATTTTCACTCCACCCTGATGGTTATACAATTTAGGGTGGATCGATTTTACATTTTTTTCGATTTCCATATTCTAATAGAGCCAAAAACTTGCGCATGCATGAGCAAATATCCTCTGCAAAATCTTAGCTTAATAGGTAATCATCTTCTGCCCCCGGCAGAGCGATGAAAATCATATTTTAGTAGTCAAAAACGTATTTTAAACCCTAGCCTAGAGTCATAAAATTTTGCGTGTGTGTTATTTCATGCCTAAGCAACGATATAAATGCTATGGGAAATATATAAATGCATTATTTAAGAGAAAGCCGATCTGAAAATATGTATAATATACATATTTTCAGATCGGCTCTTTGTCTTAAATAATGTATTTATATATTTCCCATAGCATTTATATCGTTGCTTAGGCATGAAATAATACACACGCAAAATTTTATGACTCTAGGCTAGGGTTTAAAATACGTTTTTGACTACTAAAATATGATTTTCATCGCTCTGCCGGGGGCAGAAGATGATTACCTATTAAGCTAAGATTTTGCAGAGGCTATTTTCTCATGCATGCGCAAGTTTTTGTCTCTATTAGAATATGGAAATCGAAAAAAATGTAAAATCGATCCACCCTATTATACATTTAGAACCATATTTATATGATCCGGTTTTGTTGTATTTACATGTGATCCGTCTTTTGGATTTCTTTATGCTTTTTGGCTTACCTTATGGAATTTTTGAAATTCAATCTTTTACTTTCCAACACTACTTCCTCCCTACTCAGAAGTTTTATGATTTTTGATACGCTTTCGTTATCATTCATGATGTTGCTATTTTGTATCGGAGTTACTACTTCATCTCATTCTTCTGTACTTCTCTCTAATGCGTTGTCCTCAGTGTTCTGTACTTCATTTATGGTATTTTGAGCGTATTCTGTCTCATCGTATTCTGTTGATGAATTAGTTGTTTCTTTTTTCAACCAAATTTTAATCTATTTCCGTTTCTTTTTCTACATTATCCAGTCCAGTTTCTATAACCTTCCCATTCATCTCCAAGCACCTCACACAAACGTAGCCGTACAAACCAGAGATTTTATTATTTGTTCTGTTCATCACCTTTCTATCCTCTCTTCCCAGATTGATCCATTTGTAATGCTTAAATGTATTCTACAGTATACATTTTAGCCCATTAGTTTTGTCAATTTCAGTTTCACAGTTGCAGGTGTATGCAGTGGCACAGTCCTTTGGGCACAATTTGTTTTCTTTTCGAAAAACTTAGGTGCATCGTGGTTTATGATCTTTCTTTCTTCCAGCCTTTGTTTACGTGTTGAATTATTTCGAGGTCCTTTACTACTCTGAATTATTTTCAAACCGTGATATTTTTTCTTTTGAATACGCTTTGTTTCATTTACTTTAACTCAATAAATTATATAGGGGATGTGTTGATTTAATAAATATTACCACACAAACAAAATTTAAACATTGAATAATGAATGATTCACTTGTAATTTGGTATTATTATAGAGAGGAAACAAAAGCGTCCATTCACCATTCGTCCATTACACAAGGTACAATGCAACATATATATATATATATATATATATATTATATTATATATATATATATATATATATATATATATATATATATATATATAAAGTAATGCAGCCATCAAAAATTATCTTTTCAAATATAAAAGACTCGAATAAACCCACCATTTCTATTGTGATGATGGCCATCAGTTTAATTATAAATATTTTAGGCCTTTCTCCTCTTCGGTTAGTCTCTAGTGAGCATTTATAAAGGGATGTGTCTCCATAGTTTGGTTAGTACTTCTCTAAAAGTGGAGGTGGGTGGTTGGTCCTCATTTTGGCCTCGCTCATGCTCGAGGTTGATCTCACGTTGTTTTCTTTCACATTGATACAACATGAACTGATCAAGGAAGATCCTTTAAGTAAAAGACTGAACATGTTTAATATTTACCAAATGATTACAAAGTATTTTTCTAAATTTTAAGGTAAGACGAAAGAATTATAAATTATATTTGTTTTTAGGGTTTTTTTTTCTAAAAGTTTCTATTTTCTGATTTTCAGATCTATGTTTAATATCCGGAACGTTTTAAAACAACGAAATAATAAATATTATGATAATAATTATAATTTTCTTTTTTTAGCTGATCCTGAAATTAATTTCTTATTCACTATGTCGTATTTATGTACTATGTATTTGTACTTTCATTTATTACATGCAGTATTTATATGTTTTGCAGAACATTAAGTATGGTTAATCCAAACATAGTACAATTGAAATAATCGTATGGATTGGTTGGCAAATATTTAATATTTTACAAATATATATTTAGTTGTTTTACGCAAGTAGTTTTCTGTATATATATATATATAATATATATATATATATAATATATATATATATATATTTTAAAAACTAAAATGAACAAAGAAATGTAAACAAGAAATGTAAAAAAGAAAAGGAAAAAAATTGCTTATAATCAGAGAAATGAAAAATTTGCCTATTAATTCTTGCTAAATCTCCTCAAACGTTTTCCGAATTTGATGAGTGTTTATTTTCCAATAAATTCCCTTCAATGAGGGTTTGTTTCATGGAAATGGACAAAACATACGCCTTCGTTTCCTCCTAAACGCCCAATTTCAGAAAATATATTTATCGGATTTTCATTTTTTCCAAAGCTCAAAAAATTGTAAAAAGTACTTCAGTGAACAAAAATAACGAAGAATTGGTTACATTTGGAAATATTTGTTTAAAACTTAAAATATGGCGAGGGTCAATTTGACCTTATTGAGTTAATTTAATTCTGGTTATTTTTGGATTTTCTTTGGCCTTTTCTAAACAATAACTTTACGTTTCGAAGCTCAGTTGCATTTTTCAAGGTTCCATTTTGCGGTTTGGCATTTCATTTGACCTTATAAAGCTGGGATTTGGCCTTCTAGCGTTTAAAAGGATTTTGCGTTCCAAATGGCAAATTGTCAGTTAAATCTGGCTTAACTTGGTTAACTTTTCTTTTACTATTCAATTCCATTTTGGAAGATTAAGGCCCTAATTTGGTCGGGCCTTTTTAGTTCTCATTTTTTAATATAATAAGGAATATATACACACATATATATATATATATATACATTCAACTGCAAAGAACACGCAGTATAAATAACCTAAAGAACGACGCTTGTATAGGAGATATTCCGCGCAAGACGAGAGAGAGAGAACGGAACAAATGAAAAAATGAGGTAACCACCTGGGAATCGAACCCGGGATCTTCCGATTGCCGGTCAGACGCGATACCATTACACCATGGACCTCACCCTTCCAAATGCCGTAATTCTTCTACATACTCGCAGAAACCAATGCCCCAAGGGGCATTGGTTTCTGCGAGTATGTAGAAGAATTACGGCATTTGGAAGGGTGAGGTCCATGGTGTAATGGTATCGCGTCTGACCGGCAATCGAAGATCCCGGGTTCGATTCCCAGGTGGTTACCTCATTTTTTCATTTGTTCCGTTCTCTCTCTCTCGTCTTGCGCGGAATATCTCCTATACAAGCGTCGTTCTTTACGTTATTTATACTGCGTGTTCTTTGCAGTTGAATGTATATAATGTTACGGCATGCGGGAGGTGCCCCTTGGGGCATTGGTTTCTGCGAGTATGTAGAAGAATTACGGCATTTGGAAGGGTGGTGAGGTCCATGGTGTAATGGTATCGCGTCTGACCGGCAATCGGAAGATCCCGGGTTCGATTCCCAGGTGGTTACCTCATTTTTTCATTTGTTCCGTTCTCTCTCTCTCGTCTTGCGCGGAATATCTCCTATACAAGCGTCGTTCTTTACATATATATATATATATATATATTTATATATATATGGAGAGACAATATACTATAAGATGAAGTGAAATATAAATATAAATATAAATCGTGTTTAACTCTGTCTGCATTTTCCCTTAGCGAAAAACGAAGCCTCGAATTAAAAGCCTCAACTTCAGAGGGGTTTAAAAATTCATTTTGGAGGCAGTTCTTCTAGAAAATTTCTACATTAATACATATTATATATAATACTGTACTCAGTATTATTATTATTATTATTATTATTATTATTATTATTATATAAATAAAAAATGGTTCACTTTAATATTTTTGATTTTCAGATCAGAGCTTTAAAACTTGGACTTCATTTTAACAGTTAATTAAAATGAAAATGAAAATAAGAGAAAAAAAATTGAATTTCAAGAGGAGAGAATTGAATTAATAACAATTTAATGATTATTAATTTATATTAAGTAAATAAAGACTTATTAAATTACATTTTAAGGGAATTAAATGAATTAGGAAATCAGTGATGAATTAGTTAAAAGGAGTTTTATGTTCTTATAAGATAAGATCGCATTTATCGAGCATTTTTCGAAAGGAGGACGACAAAACTTATTTGGGCATTTCCCTATTGATGTTGTTGCGTATGATTGATGGATGCGGAAACTAATTTAAGATAAGAGTTAAAAAATAGCGATAAAGTGAATGGGAAAAATAAAAATTCTTAACGGTTTTTCCGAAAAATAATAACAGAAAAAGATCTTATAAAGATGCTTTCAAATTTCCTACGTTTCAAAAGAATTTATTTTTAATTTTCTTTACGTATATACTGTATACACGTCAGTATTTTCAGGTAAGGTTAGTCCCATCATTCACGTGTGTGTATATATATATATATATATATATGTGTATATATATACAGTGTGTATATATGTGTGTGTATATATGTATATATATATATATACACACACATATATATATATACTGTGTGTGTGTGTGTGTGTGTGTGTGTGTGTGTATACTGTATATATAATGTGATTGAAAAAAAAGTAACTTTGTAGTATTTTCTTAAGTTATCTCTCCGTTGAGAGAGAGAGAGAGAGAGAGAGAGAGAGAGAGAGAGAGAGAGATTCTGAACTGTAGCGTTATTCACTTGAAGTGAATCTTCTTAATTGACCTTCTTTGATAAGAATTAAACGACAGATGAAACAATTGATCTTCATTAAGCAATAACCCCACTTTGTTAACTTTAAATAACTTCTGTTCTGCTTGTGAACATTCCTCATACCCATTATAAAATTTTCTGTTACGATAGTACGGTAAGTATTAGTATTAATAGTAGTGTTATTAATATTACTATCCGCTTATATATATATTCCCCACTAAATTATTCAACCAAGTAAGAAGATACTCAACTTTATAAGAGTCCTTGAATCGTTGAAAACATTCGAAACAGCGTAAATGTGGCTTCATTCAATGAAAATTACGTACGTCTTATTCAATTTGCGATAAACGGAGGACGAACAAACGAACAGTCTACACGAGACTACAATGAGGGCCTTTGAAGAAGGCTCGAAAACGGATGCGGTTAATAGGGAAATTTGCTTTGTTTCATTCGTGTTCATCTCCTCTTTAAGAGGAAAAGAACTATCTTTAATTGTCCTCAGGAGAGAGAGAGAGAGAGAGAGAGAGAGAGAGAGAGAGAGAGAGAGAGAGAGAGAGAACGGCAGACAGATAGACAGAGATATTATAAGAGATTCTGTAATGGCCCTTTTAATTTCTTTCATTCCTCATGACCGTGTTTTTTTGCGTCCAAAAATGGAAGGTGGAATGTTTGCATCGAATTTCGAGACCTAAAAAGATAGTAACGAATGGCTTCTCCTCTCTTGAATTCGGTTTCAAGACTCTCTTCAGCTGAAAAAAGCATCTTCCTCGCCCCTATTTTCAAACTTTTCACTAATGCGTCCTTATGGAGGTATCCCGCGTGTTAAATGAGTCCCTAATTTGAATTTTGGAGATTTTCAACATCGATTCTTCTGACCGCATAAAATCTGTAGACGAAGAGATTAGACGTCATTATCGTACAAGTATGGTTAATATACTATAAAGTATGAATAAAAAGACAGCGCACAATGACGCCTTAAGAAGAAACATTAAAAGCAAGCAGGTTAGTACCGCATAAAAATGCTTCTTTCCTACAATAACGGACGAAATATATAAAATTTATTTTGTACGTCACTGGAAAATAACATAAGAGAACAACAGGAGACTCAAGAAAGAATTCAACAGCAGATGTAATTTCTTTTCACAAATTGCCTCGTACATTTACTTCTTTTAGATCAAGGGAACAAAAGAATAGGTTATTGGGTCAAGAGAAAACATAAGCTGACCGTAACAGAGTCATTATTTATTTAATCCAAAAGACTTTTCATACTGAAAATGAAGAAAGTTTGATATTTTTATGCATTAAAATTTATCAACTTTTTCTATATTATTATGATAGTTTTCACTGTCATATTTTTTCAGATTACTGAATACATGTAGGTTTTATATATATATATATGATGCACACCCACATGGAAAAATGAAAAGTGATTCCAATGCTTTCGTGTATTCAACAGTTCACCTTATCGGGGACGAGGTGTACTATTGAATATTTATATACTATATATATATATATATATATATATATATATATATATATCGCTTTCTACTGTAGAGAAGGCTGCACAATAATTAAAGACTGACTGTATTTCTAAGACAACCATAAATACACATCTCTTTCAAGAAATTTTCATATCTTCCGGATATAAATTTCTATTCACCGAAACAAACGACAAAAATGTTTAAAAAAAGCATTTGACAGACCAACTGAAAAAAATCTTTCAGTCTCGAATGCTATATGTACTCCCGTTCGTCCTTCCCCTATCTTTCCCAAAAAATCATTTTCAGATAGTAAATAATTAAATTTTCAACTGCGTATACTTTTATGCGACGATACGAATTCACCACAGAAAGACTTTCAAACTCGACGAAAATCTTACGAATTTTTGCTTCGGAATTAATGAACCGAATTTTAGTATTATTCGGAGCTATTTGGTGCATTTCGGGTGTGAAATATGAAAGGTGAAAGCGGATTTCATCCAACGACTACGTCGTCTTCTTTGCCTGTGGCGTCCTTTTTGAAGGGAGCTCTGTATTATCTTTATCCTCTCAATGTCTTAGTTCTGAACATAGATAAATCTCTTACTGTATATGGAAAATGGTTTGGTTATATATATATATATATATAACCAAGCTCCTTCAAAGGAGGAGACTGTACACTCCAATCGACCAGTGAAGTACTCCTGTGGTGGAGGCGGGGACTGGGGTGGGGAAGTTAGGCAGGAGACACGGAGTGCTGGAACTCCCGTTTCTCTTGCCACTGTCCTCCTTAGCTGAGCTTTTTTTCCGTGTCTCATCTACCCTATGAGCAGTCCAGCTTACTCTCAAACATACGCTTCTCCCTCTATTCTTCTCTACACATAGTCATTTTACACACTACACAATCATTTCCAAAATCTATACATATATATAAAATTGGCATCGTAAGCCTCAGAAACTTTGATTTTGGCTCTCTTCTTATATAGGGGAAGGCATTTTTGCGGGCGCTCTTCTTTGGTCACTCTTCTGACATATATATATATATATATATATATATATATATATATATATATTATATATATATATATATATAATGTTCACATTTTCGTTCCTTCAGACTCTTAATTTAATAATGAATAGGAAAACCCACAGCAACAAGGTATTCATTTTTATTCTAACTTTATTCAAACGTTTTGGGAAATTCTCTCCAATATTCAGAAATGTAACATAAAAAGTAAAAACTAAATTTATTATATTAAAAATTAAAATACATTCCTTGAAATTAACAGTTTAAAATTTAAAAATTTAATTTAAAAATTTAAAAATTTAAAAATCTAGATGTGAATACTAATGTCTACTCCTTTACTACTGACCTTTGAAATTACTTAAGACACTATATTTAGTTCGACAGAAGACTTCTGTTCCTTCAAAGAGAGTCGTAGCTGTTGAATGTTTAATGAAAGTAGAATGCGCAGTTCTATCTTGTTATAGTTGGTTGTTATAATTTTGAAATTTTGGTTTGTCATTGCGTGGTTAAGTAAGTGACAGTGGTCTCCAACAGAGGATTTGTTTAGTCTTAGTAATGAGTAATTTGTTTTATAGGATTTGCCTTTATGTTCTTATTCTTTTACAAATGATTGGCGATCTGAGACACCAATGTAGCAGGCTGAGCATTCTGCGCACGTGAATTTTTAGATTGTGAAATAAGGTTCGTTGGGAGCTTTATGATCATATGGCGAAGGAGGACTACAATTTTCAGTGGAATTTAAACCGCTGTCTCACCAATGAAGGCTCAGAATTTCAACTTTCTGAATTACGATACAATGCTTTGCTTCTTAGTGGTTTATATATACACACATATATATATATATATATATATATATATATATATATATATATATATATATATATATATTATATATATATATGTGTGTGTGTGTGTGTGTGTGTGTTGTGTATACACAGTATATATATATATATATATATATATATATATCAGCTTCTACTAACTTTTACCTTGCTGAAGCGTAATGGCTAGTACCCTTGCCTTCTACTCAACAGGGGCAGCGTTTGAATCCTGAGGAGGGTAATTTTGTATTATGCTAAATCATGCGTGCTCACGTGTGATACTAACTAACTAACTATATATATATATATATATATATATATATATATATATATATATATATATATATATAAATTATAATTACAAATTTAAAATATGTAAAACGAATTATGTTAAAACTAAAAATGTTTTTAATTGTATAAAGAATGGATGAATAATGCAACAAAATAATTAATTTACTTACCTAAAAATTTAAAAAAAATTATAGTACTAATAAACCTTGGTTTTGCTTCTGCCCGAATTGTTCATTCTGGAGAAGGTCAAGCTTTTTACTCCACGTTAAACCTACAGCTTAACGTGGAATTCGAACCACGACCAACCACGGGCGATCAGAAATTACAAAATCCTCTCTCGGGCCCGATCTTACGTCCTCCCGATCAACAGCCCAAAAGTATAATTTAATTTACAAACGCAATTTAATATTGTAATTATGTTTGTACAATTTTTGTACAATTTTTGTACGATTTTTTGTACAAAAATTTAAATTTGTATTTTAAAAGATTTGATATGAATTAAAAGGAAGATGTCAGCCCTCTTAATATTTCCCATTAGTTAACTCAGCCTTTAGTTGCTCCAAGCCAGCCTGAGAAAAGGTGAGGGTTGTAATTACAACGACATTGCACGAATGTATTTGGCTCAATCGAACTCCTCTTTTCATAAAGATTTATTTTTACTTGTTGGTGACGTTAACTCCTGTCTCAATTCCCTCAGCTAGATGAAGGACACAAAGAAAGGAGTAACCAAATAACCACCTCTATGTTAATTCTCCTCTGAAATAACTCGTTTTCTCAAGTTGTTATAAAGAGGATGGTGGGTCTTTTCTAGTGATGCGAAGCACTGAATATATGAACAATAAATATAAAAACATCTAGAATATTTTTTTATATTTTAGGATTTTTTGTGACTGGAGTTAGTTTGAAGAACAGGAAATATGACATATAAAAATTACATAATAAAGAATAATAATAAATAATAAATAATAATTTTGAGGGAAAATTTGTCAAGAAGGAAACTGGCAAAAAGAATGCCATCCCATCAACAATTGATGGAGTTGTCTGGAGAGGAAGAAATAGCTAAGTTATGGCCAACGCAGTTAAAATACGGAAACTTCAGTGCCTGAAATTAAGAGTCTGATTAAAGAGTTAAAGACAGATACCCCCTTAGGTATAGATGGCCTCTTGAATAAGTATATTTAAAGTATTCTAATAATGTGATGAATCTTCATATCTCATCACTGTTCTCAGCCAGGCTTGCTCACAATTATATTCCTACAGAGTTTATGACAGTAATGTATATATCACATCTCTTGTCAAAAAGAAAATATTGGGACATTCTATTCAGCGATAGCTATAGGCCTATTGCCGTTGCCTCCTGCTTCTCAAAACTACTTGGGAAATTTTTGCTACGCCGACTAATTTATTATTTATGGACGACTCCTAATCAGTTTGGTTTTAAATGGTCTCATTCACCTGATCTGTGAATTTGTTTTGAAGGAAATTTTAGTTAAATATAGTGACAGTAATTAAATTATTTATAGTTGTTTTGTTATATATAAGCAAGGCATATGATAAAGTGAATCACAATATACTATGAGTATTTAAAAATTAGAAGACAGGAATGTTCCATTGTACGTATGATTTAAATATATTGAAATTTTGGTACATTCACCAAACGTTTATGGTTCATCAATGTTTTGGTTCCTCAAGCAGAGTTAGACAAGGCTCCTTGCTCTCTTCTTTGCTGTTTAATGTTTATATTGATGGATTAATTACATCTCTTACTGAGTTACAAGGAGTTACAAGGAAAAGAAGTACCTCAAAAGGCCTTGCGGCCCATACCGAGGAGGTACCAATGGCAACGGGTGCCAGGGAGAATTTTCTACACCTTCAAAGTGTACAAGATTTGGTCTAACCTTTTCTTGAACTGATCCACAGAGGAACTGTTCACAACTTCTGAAGGTAACCTGTTCCACGTGTCACAGATCTTATACGTAAAGTAATTCCCACACACACTAGTCCTAAACCGTTTCAAATCCAACTTCCAACCATTGTTGCGAGTTGGGTTATCATTTAAACTAAACATGCTTCTAAAATCGACATCGTTGAACCTGCGTAAGAGCTTGAAAACCTCGATGAGTTGACCGCGCAGCCTCCGAGTTTCCAGCGAAAACAAGTTCAGGGCGTGTAACCGTCAATTCTAGCCCATACGCCTAACGGAAGGGATTAACTTTATGGCCCTCGCCTGCACTCGCTCCAGCCTCTCAATATCTTTCCTGAGGGTGGGCGACCAGAAATGCACAGCATACTCCAGGTGCGGCCGAACCAGGGAATTGTACAGTGAGAGCACAATCTCCTTGTTCCGAAACTGAAATTGCCTCCTGATATAACCTAACAGCTTCTGGGCTTTCTTTTCCACCTCTACGCACTGTTTGGTAAACTTAAGGTCGCTGCTAATTAGCACACCCAAGTCCTTTTCCAAATCAGTCGCCTCGATATTACTCCCCAACATCGAGTAGTCCGACTTGGGATTGGCGTAGCCAATGTGCATCACCTTGCATTTACCCAAGTTAAACGGCATTTGCCATTTTTCGGACCACTCTCCTATCCTACCTAGGTCCGCACGCAGTTGCTCGATCGCCTCCGGCGTCCCAACATTGGCCCCCAAGCTTGGTGTCATCAGCGAATTTGGCGATCTGACTGACGATGCCACCGTCTGTATCATTTATGTAAATGATAAACAACAGCGGCCCTAAAACGGAACCCTGAGGAACCTCACTAGTGACCGAGGCCCAACCCGAACTAACCCCTTTAATTACAACCCTCTGCCGCCTATTCTTCAGACAGTTTTCAATCCATCTACCTACTTCCAGACCGATACCCAGCGCGCGCACTTTCGCCATTAGCCGGCAGTGAGGTACCTTATCAAAGGCTTTCTGAAAGTCGAGATAAAGTATATCAATCGCCCTACTCTTATCATACTCACTCAACATGACGTGGAAAAACTCGAGCAAGTTGGTGAGACACGACCTATGCCGTCTAAACCCATGTTGGGAGTCCCCAAGCAGCTTGTAGGAATCCAGATGGTCAACGATCCTACCCGTTATTATCCCTTCTAATAATTTACCTACAACTGAAGTGAGACTATTGGGACGATAGTTCCCTGGACTTTCGTGATCCCCTTTCTTGAAGATAGGGGTCACGTTGGCTTCCCTCCAGTCACCAGGCACCTGGCCCGTCTTCAACGATTTGTTGAAGACTGTAGTCAGGTGGGGAGCCACCTGGTCGAGCACCTCCCGCAACACTCTGGTGAGAAACTGGTCTGGCCCAGGAGCCTTAAACGCGCTCAGTTTGTCTATTCTATCGGCAACGACTGTCGCGGTACATCGAACACTATCCAGGCCAGCACCTTCGTGCCTCATGCCTGGCTCGGGGATGATGCGGGTGCCCTCCCTGGTGAACACTCCCGCAAAGTACTCATTAAGCACATTGGCGATGTCCGCGTCGGAGGTCCGCAAAACACCGCTTCGGTTCACTTCGGTCCGCTTCGGTCCGCTTCTAATAGGCTTTCTACTTTTAACATAACTGAAGAACTCCTTAGGGTTCCCCTTGCAGAGGCTTGCCACCCGTAGTTCTTCGTTACGTTTCGCTAGTTTAACCTTCGCCTTCACTTCTCTACACAGGCGGACATACGCTTCAGTGTTCTCATGGGAACGATTGGCCTTCGCCCTCCTATACGCTACTTTCCTATTTCGGATAGCCGAAGCGATGTCACGATTGAACCACTTAGGCTGCGTTGAAGCAGGGGTGACCGGTTTTGAGGGTACGGCAGCAGACTGCAGCACCATAAACTCGTCCCGGAATGCACTCCACACTCGCTCAACATCGCCGCCGACCTCTAACCCCATCTCACCTACGCTATCCCTGAGGCTAACAAAGTCCGCCTGCCGGAGATCGCGCTTACTGCCTCTCGAGTTACTACGCTTCACCCGAGGGACGCACACACGGAACCTAATCAGACCGTGATCACTCCCGCCCGACGATTCGTCAACGGTGAGGCCAGTGACGAGGTTGTCTTCGGTCGTGAATACTAAGTCTAGAACGCTTTCGCCTCGTGTAGGCTCATTGACCCACTGAGTAAGGAAGTTCTCATCAGCAAAGTCAACTAGCCTCCTCCCTTCAGCATCAGCAGTCCTGTCTTCCCACTTTATGCCGCGACAGTTGAAGTCTCCTAAAACTACACACACCCTATCCCCTAGCAGGCTACTGAGTTCGGTGTACAGGGCTGTATCCTCCTCGAGGAGGAGATGCGGAGGTCTGTACACCAAGATTAACCTATAGCTCGTCCCTCCCACATTCAGATCGACGCCAAGCAGCTCCCGTTCCGACCGGAACTGGCAGTCAACCGGACTCAACGTGTCCCTGACGTATATCAGTACCCCACCCCCCCTCCCCACGGTTGCGGTCTTTGCGAAACATTCTATACCCGGGAATTTCGAACTCCCCAACGTAGTCTCTACGATCGGTATGAATCCACGATTCGGTGATAGCAACGATATCCTTGTATTCTGATGCTAAGAGCGCCCGTAGCTCGCAAAACTTGTTCCTAATCGACCTAGCATTAAAAAGCATTGCACGGAGGGAGCCTTCCCTATTTTGACCGACCCCTAGCACGACCCGTTTCCCGAACAGCCATGGCTGTCGGGAGTTGAAGAGCCCCTCACTAACGAAGGGGCAACTTCCGCAGGAGCCTGAGCCCCCTCCAACGTGAAACGAGGGTCACCCACCTGTACCTGGACGCACCCTTCAGTTGAAGGTACGTCCGCCACCGGCTCATCATCATCCCTCCCCGGTGGGGGCCCATCATCTCTCCCCGGACTCGACCTCACCATTCTGTATAGGTGTCGGTCGACCAGCTCGCCTAGCACACCTTTACCCTTGTTATTGAGGTGGACATCATCCCTCTGGTAAAGGTCCCACCTACCCGAAAATGCGTCGAACGGGTCAATAAACCTGACGCCCAGCGGGACGCACAAGTCTTGCACCCTCTCGTTGATGCCAATGACCTTACTGAGCGCGTGGTCACTGGCATTCATTCGCGGTAAAATACCCATTAACATTCCCCTGTCTGTCTTCAGTTTTAGATCATCCGCAAGAGACATGCAAGGGTGGAATGCGGTATAGATAATAAGAGGATAAATAACTTGGTCTATGCCGATAATAATTATTAATAAGCCTTTCGGTAAAAGTTCCGGATCTTCTTATGAATATTTCCGAATTATATTTACAGAACCATGATATTAATTTTAATGCTACTAAAACTAAAGTTAAGCACTTCCATCCTAACAGCTCAAACCAAACATTTAATATTATTTTCAAAATGATAGACGAATCAATAGAGCAAGTACAAGAATTTAAGTATCTGGGTGAAATTATTACCAGCTTCTTGAGTGATGACTCAGACATAAGGAAACAATATCGAAGTTCCTGTACTAAAACAAACATGATTATAAGGAACTTCAGAGTCTGTATAAGCGAAGCTAAAGACGTTCTTTTTTGTACTTTCTCCACTAATATCTGTGGGTTAATTATAAAAAGTTCTTGCTTTATAACAGATCTTTAAACTGATTCACAAGTTACCTACAAGATGCTCAGCTTCTCAAGTGTTAGCTAACTGCAACGTTTCGAACCTCCGTGAGGTAACAAGATGAGTTCAATATAGCCTAATGCAAATAATTCAAAACTCGGACAATCCAATTGTCCAAGTTATTCATCAGTCCTACTGTGTCTTCTAGATTATAAACTTCTTGATATAAAAGTGTTCGTCTACAGCTCCACGTAACACATATGTTTTTTCATTAGTTACCTTTTTAATTTTATTTTCCAATATTACCTTGGGTACTTTTCATTATTAACTTTATTACTCGCCTCAGTACGTGTATTACTGTTATTTCTTTTGTAGTCCGAATTTTTTGTTTACTGTAATTAGTGGTGCCGTTTATTACCTTCATGAATATGATATTTTTTTTATGGGGTTTGTCTCTTGCCAATAAAAATTTTCATTATCATTATCATAAAGACCACAGGAACTATCCGGTACTTACTTAAAAAGGAAAGCCGTTTGTTCAAGGTGCGAGTATATTGCTATTTTTTTCTTATTAAAATAAGTTTACTTGTCTCAACTTCAAATACGTTTCTGGATCCTTTAAATTTTTTGAAATATATATATATATATATATATATATGATGAATAAAACCACGAGGGAAAGGAAACACAAAACGGTGCTCAAGCGCTTTCGTCTAATGACATCCTCAGGAACACTGAAATACATAAAAGGTTACGGCCTATATAGGTTACAGAAAGAGAAAAAAAAATATATAAATAAATAACATACATACACACAAACACATATACATATATATATTATTAATATACATATCTACACACATACACATATATATATATATATATATATTATATATGTAATAAACGGAGAAGTAAAAATAAAACTTAAAATTAAGGATTAGAGGATTAACAAAGAGGCATATCGATTTTTAGCACAAGATCAAATGAGTTATAAAAATATACAAATTTATACTGGAGATACGCCCGGGTTTTAACACTTTGCCTTTTTAGAGTCAAGCTTCGATATATATATAAATAAATTGAAGATTAAAAGTTAATAAAGTAGCTTACAAGTTACCAAAGATTAAGTGTCCTACCCTTTTTATTTAGATTTGTTTTGAAGGAATTCAAAACAACAGGATCGAGTTGAAAAAGACCTTTGCTTATGTTGAAGTTATTTGAAAGTTGAATAATGGCAGACTCAAGAATATTTCTATTGACAATGTTGCTCGAATGAAATAAAACTGAAGCATTATTCCAATCAATACAGTGGGATAACTCTGACAAATGGACAAAAAGAGCACTGGACAACTGTCCTGTTCTGACGGAATATTGATGCTGTTTTATACGTGTGTGCAAATCCTTTCCCATCTGACCTATGTAAAAGGAATCATTTGTTTACACACAATTTTATAGATAATGCCTGAATTATTGGTAGGGCTATTTTATACTATGATATTTTTCACAATATTGTTATATGAAAATACTACATTAATATCCAAAAAGTTTAAGTACGGGTGTCTCAAAATAGATGGAACCATTGACATGATAATAATTTATTACTCAGAAAATAAACTCCAAAAACGATTACCTTTCCTGAAGCTGATATGATAACAATTAAAACTGAAGATTTGAGGTCTCTAGATCAAAGGATACATTTATTAGAGCACATGTTCCAAATGACCGCCGTGGCGCTGCAGACACACTTGAAGCCGACGAGCGAAGTTGTCAATCACCCTGACATCCTGCACAGAGTGCAAGGGCCTCTGAAGCACCTCGTCTGGGGCTTGTGTGCCCCAGAACACATTGTTCTTGCTATTGACATACCCACTGAGCAAGAAGTGTGCTTCGTCGCTGAACCAAACATCATCAAGAAAGTCAGGATCCTCTTCGATCTTGTTCTCGAACCACCGGCACATCACAACACGTTTTGCCATGTCAGCTGGTGTGAGTTTATGCTTGATCTGGATCCTGTATGGGTACAGCTGAAGATCCTTGATCAAGATTCTTTGCACTGACTCACGTGAAAGACCCAGATCTTGGCAACGTCTTCGGATTGACTTTTTCGGACTCCTTCCGACAGAATCTCTCACCGCATTCACATTGTCAGGAGATCTTGCAGTCACCTTCCTGCCAGATCTGGGTGTTTCTGCTTTCTTGTTGAGATTGTTTACTGATCCTGTGGCTTGAAATTCTGTGCCCAACGATAAATTTGGCTTTTCTGGGGATAATTGTTGAAGTTGAACTTCCTACGAAATTTCGCTTGCACAGTTTTCAATGATTTCGTCTCCAAATAAGTAGTGACGCAAAAAATTTTCCTCCTGTGTCCAAGGCATTTTGATTGATAATTATTAGTTTATCGTCTCCTCTTCAAATCTGAAAAAATAGAACGAGAACATTAATATTGGCAGAATTATTAGCAGTGACATGGGTTGCAATGCCTAAAAAGCCCGGGAAAAATGGAAGTACTAGGTACACTTTTACTCGGGACATGACACCCCCACTAAGAAGGCCATTTTTTCATCAATGTTTCTCCGCGCCCTTAGGATCGCCAGTCCGGAATACATCGATGCCGAATTGGAAAAAAAAATAAAAATCAACGGTATTGGAAGTGATCTGTGTTACCCATCTGCGTTTATGGAATCTTGTCTCAACAAGGCAAACGAACTTTCTATCGTGTCAATAATAACACTCGTACTTTGCCAAAAAATATTTTAGTACTTCCATTTTTCCCGGGCTTTTTAGGCATTGCTAATGTACTTAAACTTTTGGATATTAATGTAGTATTTTCATATAACAATATTGTGAAAAATATCATAGTAAAAAATAGCCCTACCAATAATTCAGGCATTATCTATAAAATTGTGTGTAAACAATGTGATTCCTTTTACATAGGTCAGACGGAAAGGATTTGCACACACGTATAAAACAGCATCAATATTCCGTCAGAACAGGACAGTTGTCCAGTGCTCTTTGTCCATTTGTCAGAGTTATCCCACTGTATTGATTGGAATAATGCTTCAGTTTTATTTCATTCGAGCAACATTGTCAATAGAAATATTCTTGAGTCTGCCATTATTCAACTTTCAAATAACTTCAACATAAGCAAAGGTCTTTTCAACTCGATCCTGTTGTTTGAATTCCTTCAAAACAAATCTAAATAAAAAGGTAGGACACTTAATCTTTGGTAAACTTGTAAGCTACTTATTAACTTTTAATCTTCAATTTATTTATATATATATCGAAGCTTGACTCTAAAAAGGCAAAGTGTTAAACCCGGGCGTATCTCCAGTATAAATTTGTATTATTTTTATAACTCATTTGATCTTGTGCTAAAAATCGATATGCCTCTTTGTTAATCCTCTAATCCTTAATTTTTAAGTTTTATTTTTACTTCTCCGTTTAGTGCATATATATACAGGGTGGGCCGTAAGTTTCCATACATAGGAAAAATAAACATTTTTTTATGGACAACCATTTTTATTAATATAATATGCTCTACATGGTTGCCATTGTTTTGAAAACACATTTCAATACGTGTTCCCCACTGTTGATGAACACGCATTAGCACAGTTGACGTTATGCTTGTAATGGCGTTGGTGATACGTTCCTTTAGATGATTTATGTCTCGTATCTTTTCCTGATACACCATGGCCTTCAAGTGCCCCCAAAGATAGAAATCAAGGGGGGTGAGATCTGGGGATCTGGGAGGCCACTCCACAGGACCACGCCGACCAATCCAAGCATCCGGAAACTGCTGATCCAAATACCGACGCACGTATTTAAATTTTCCTATGTATGGAAACTTACGGCCCACCCTGTATATATATATGTGTGCATGTGTGTAGATATTTTTTTTTTTTTTTTTAGTTCAGGAAGAACCGATTCGCCTCTATCTAAAGGGCATATCTCAGCGGAAAAACAAAGAAAAAGTGAGAGGAAAGACAGAGGAAAAAGAAAGGGTGGAGGGGACAGTTGAAGTGGAAAAAGACCAAGGATGACAAGGACTGCAGGGTCGAGCCCCATCATCCTTGGGTGCTAGGGCCGGGAGGGCGCACGTGAAACCTCCAGGAACAAGCACGTACAAACGAGCACAAAGAGGACTCAAGAGCACGAGCTTAGAACCCCCTTGCGGGGATGTGTGTAGATATGTATGTATATATATATATGTATATGTGTTTGTGTGTATGTATGTTATTTATTTATTTTTTTTTTCTCTTTCTGTAACCTATATATAGGCCGTAACCTTTTATGTATTTCAGTGTTCCTGAGGATGTCATTAGACGAAAGCGCTTGAGCACCGTTTTGTGTTTCCTTTCCTTCGTGGTTTTATTCATCATAAATATTTTTCACGTGTTACTTTCGTGAAATAATTTTCATATATATATATATATATATATATGTTACCATTCTGAGTTTGTGTGTATGTATATATATATATATACACATATATATATGTATATTAGGTTTGTCGTATTGGTTCGATGCCTTCTGACTAAAAACCATTTCACACAAAATTTCAATGTGTTTAATAAATATTTAAGGATGCCCCCAAACAATCGAAATTTTGCATTAAGGGACACCCATCGTGCCTATCTTAACCTAACTTAATTTAACCCAGCATAGTTCATTGAGCAAAATAAGGGCCATCTATCATCACGTTTACGCATTACCCAGCAGAGAGGAACGTTATTCCCAGAGTGGAGAGTCTATTTTCCAAGAAGCGAAACACAAATCAAGAAAAAAAAAACGCTTTATTGAGAATCTGAAAACTCTCTTTGAAATAACACATGCCAATGCTATGGCTCTTATCACCACTGAAGATAGGGAATTCCTAAACGTACAGAGATTGCCGACTAAGATATAGGGTGGGGCACGGGAATCAAGTGTCTTTTGAATAGCTAGTAATCGGCCATTAGGAATGGGAGGGGCGTGCGGTAGGTAGCATTCCATTTCTGGGTTCATAGCATTTAACTTTAACTAACACTCACCTTTATCTTTCAGGTGCCATCATGGAGCAGTGGACGTTAGAACACCGCATGTTCGCGTATGATCATTTTGTTAGGAGTGGCGAGTCAGTGACAGCAGTTCAGCGTGCGTTTCGCCGCAGATTCAACATTCATCGAAATGACTCTGTTCCCGCTCGTGACACAATCTTACGTTGGGTTAACAATCTTCGAACAGGAGGCTCAATAATGAAAACAAAACCGAAGGGGCCGCAACGCACTGTGCGTACTCCAGAGAACGTTGAAAAGGTCAGACAAGCGATGTTGCAAAGCCCAGGCCGCTCTGCTCGGAGACATTCAGCTGCACTCGGAATCAGCAATCGTACTGTTAGTGGTTTCAGCAAGATGGGGCCACGCCACACACCGCCAGAGCGTCAATGGCTGTTCTTCGCCCCCTGTTTCCCAACCATCTCATTTCGAGATTTGGTGACATTGCATGGCCCCCTCGGTCCCCTGACTTGTCCACATGTGACTTCTTTCTATGGGGTACCTCAAGTCACGTGTCTACGAGGACAAGCCCGTACATTAGATGCATTGAAGGAAGCGATCCGTCAAAAATCATCCAAATCAACAGAGACCTGCTGGGAAGAGTGGAGGCCAATTTTCGTAAACGCCTTCAACAATGCGTCGACGGCCAAGGACATCATATGCCAGATATAATTTTCGGTACATGATTATTATGACATGAAATGCTATGTTCTTACGAATGTTGTTCTACCAATATATTTTCTTTACAAAAATAAATATCATTTTCCTGATTATTCCAAAAACACTTGGTTCCCGTGCCCCACCCTGTATATGGGAAGAATGGACAAAGCGTTGACAGAAAAATAATGAGCGCATTTCCCAGAGAATGCATCGAGAAGAGTAAGGGAGATATCAGGAAGGGGTAGTTGTTCTGATGAGCAGCATGTAGTAGTGAGGAGTCAAGATCTGCTGAAAGTTCGGATGCTGACCCAGGAGAATCAGGATGTCCACTAAACCAACTAAGACCAACGAACATTGTTATCCCGGAGTTGGGGAGTTGGTTTCCGCTACTTTCTTGATTACTGCAACAGCTCAGAACACGATGTGTCTTAGGTGACAGTGAACAGAACGTCCATCCACACAGCTCTTCTCCGGCATAAATTCCACCCAAACCTCATCCCAGGTCAAACTCGGCTTCGATTTCAATCCCTATGCTCCTCTCGTGTCGAAGGCAACAAATGCCGGACTAGCACATACAAAATTCGAAAAAACACTTTTTAAGACTACCGGGGAAAAAAAAAATATATATATATATATATATATATATACAGTATATCGGGTGGTCCGAAAAAAATGACGCATTTTTTAAAAATTAATATCTCAGTAACCCCCTTCCTTATCATGACAATTTTTATATGCAAGATACTTTCAAACTTCTTTTTTTGAATGCAAGAAACGGAATTCTGATATCTTTTATAGTTTTCTCGCAATTAACAAAAGTAACAACATGGGTCAAAAAAACAAAAATCGCAATATAATATCCGTTTTTTATACGATATCATTTTATACGATATCATGCGATATTTTTGCAAGTTATACAAAACTCAACAGGAATGAACAAGTCAAATTGTGGATATTTTTATTTTTTAACAATTCGTCAGTACCCTTAATGATGTTGTCAGAGGAAGATCGTATTCTCATTAAAAATTGTTACTGTGAAAAAGGATGGAAGACTGGAAGGTTATTGCAAGAGTTTCCCGGCAAAAAGTGGAAAAGGCGTGCAGTGGAAAGACTCTTAAAGAAGATTCGCGAATCGGGAAGGACTGCCAGAAAACCAGGAAGCGGTAGACCTAAAACAGCTTCGGTTCCAGAAAATGTGGATTACATCAACGATAAAATCTGCTCTCAAGAAGATAAACCAGGAAGTCATTTGTCACAAAGAACAATTGCTAAACATTTGAATATTGGAAAGACTTCTGTACACCGAATAATTAAAGCACAAAAACTAAAAGCCTTCAAAAGAATAGTATCTTCTAGAAAAAGTGATACTGTTAAGGATAAAAGAAAAACAAGGTGCAGAAAGTTACTTGATAATTCTCTGTCGTTGATATTAAAAAGATAGTCTTCACGGATGAAAAAGATTTCACTAGAAATTCCGCGAAACCGTCAAAATGATGTCTACGTGGCGTGGTAAAAAGTGTGACATTTCAATAAACAGATTGTATCATGAAAACGTCAAGATTCTCCAAAAAGGTTATGATATCTGCAGGGGTCTCTTGGAATGGCAAGACAGATGTTCATTTTATTGAAACTGAAAAGACAAAGGTGAATTCTGCAAATTACATTGAACTTTTAAGAACAAAATTGTTGCCGGATTGTCGTCGCCTGTATCAAGAAAATGATTTCATATTTCAACAAGATGGAGCACCGTCGCATACAAGCTACGCCACACAGTCGTTTCTGATTAGCAATACACCAAAATTAATAACGAAAAATGAGTGGCCACCACAAAGCCCAGATTGTAATCCTATGGACTACTCAATTTGGGAGTTACTAAAAGAGAAGGTTTACCGAGGTCAACGAGAAAAATTCACCGAATCAGAATTAAAAAGTAAAATACTTGAATCTTGGCAAGAAATTGGCATTAATGAAGTAAGAAGTATTATTTTGTGTGGAAGAAAAGACTTAGATTAGTGTGTCAACAGAGTGGTGGTCCAATCGATCATTTACTGTAAATTAATTAGTTAAATTTCTGATTAAATTTTTCCTTTCTCATGATATTCGTTTTTTGACCTGTTGATACTTTTGTTAATTGCGAGAAAACTATAAAAGATATCAGAATTCCGTTTCTTGCATTCAAAAAAAGAAGTTTGAAAGTATCTTGCATATAAAAATTGTCATGATAAGGAAGGGGGTTACTGAGATATTAATTTTTAAAATATGCGTCATTTTTTTCGGACCACCCGATATATATGTTAACCCCTCCGTCTATGGCCCTGGGGTGGTTCGGATCGACGGGGGTTCTAGTTAGGAGGCAGCAACGGATATTTTTCTATAACATTCTAATTCTTTTCGGTCGCCTCTGGTTAAACTCTTGGCTACAGACTCGCCAGACTGTTATGCCAATATCTTCTATGGTGCTTGGGTTGTCTCTTAATTTGGGCAAAGGGTCGCCAATTTTTAATTCTTCCCTTTCTATAATACTCTGATACTTTCTCTGATACTTTCTCTGATACTAAAATTATCGACTTTACTGACTAAGTTCTTCTGAAGAGAGCACGGCTCGAAGGGGAAAATAAAAAGTTTCTCTTACATTTAGTTTACTTCTCAAAATGTACAGGTAGTGCTCTGAATTTACAGGGGTAGAGGTTCGACCTCTTTCGACCATGGCTCAGGCCGGAATCTAAAAATATTAAGAAGGCAAGGGGCCTCTGCCCCCTCCCCGCAGCGAGGCTGCTAACAAAGGAGTCCTAATGAAGTGCTATAATGAAGAAGTGACTTAATGAAGTGCCGTAATTTTACAAATACATGTATAATATAAACCTAAATGTTTGGGGGAAGACAGTCGAAGGTTAAGTTTCCCCCTTTTAAACGTATGATCAGATGTTTGAAAGATTGCATATAAAAATTTAAAAAAATAAAAATAAAAACTAATTTTTATTTTTCGCCGAGTCTACATTTATGAAGGCGATATCATTTCGTAATAGTACACATAAGTACAAATTAAGTACACGACTGAGTACGTATTAATTTTGGTTCATTACAATTACGATTACAATTATGGATTACTTCACATTCGCTTATGATTGTCCATTACAGTTCTATTAAAGTACATTCTTACATTATAAATTAAATCATTACATTTAATTACAGTTTCATTTAAGTACATTACAAGTTATTATTAATTACAGTTTCATTAAAGTACATTACGTCGTTTACCATTCATAGTGTTTTTATATATTTATATATGGTTATACTAGATGGTTATACTAGATGGTTATTAGTACAACACAAGTACATGAGCACATACGAGATAATTTATTTACGAAATAATATGTTATAATATGTTATAAATTTGAAATCAGAGCGAACGGAGGTATTTATCTTAGAAGCGTTCGATTCTGTCGTAGTGAGCGGAATTTGATAACAACTAAGCATTTTCGAATATCTTGGGAGGGGTGAACGCACTTAAAAATAAAAAAATAAAAATGAAAAAATAATACAAGAACGTATTTTTGCGTTTTCGAACGAAGGCATGAAGTTTCGAATATTTAATAAAATTGACATACGATAATGATCAAGATAAGATATGGACGTATGGGGGCGGGGTATATGGTTGAATAATAGTTATATTTATACTACATAACATATAAATAATGACTTCTATAGAGTGTACAGTTTTTATTATGATGATGATAAAGAATTTTCATACATTGAATACTAGATATATGATGAAGGGAAATTAATGACGGGAAAATGTGACGTCATAGTTATTGAATTTGTACGTATAGTACAAATCATTATTAGGAAGATTTACAAGAACGAATTAGAGACAAAGAGTGCGTAGTAATGACTAAGAAGTACAACTCCGGGTTCCAATCCTGTTATATGCAATGTGTATGCATAATCTAGGGTCGAGGGTGAGATGCAAGACAATCATAATTAATTATAATAACTTCTATAACAAATGGAAAATGGATACGACTAAACCATAGATATGGTAGATCGTCGGGTTGTGACACGAACAAAAATAGGAAGCTACAAGTGAAATTATTATCCAAACTCGCGTTAAGCGATTTTGGTTCTTATGTAAAAATGAATATGGATTATTCATTGTTCATTTTTTACATTACTCTCCCCTTTTAAAAATAATATTTATACAATAATCTAATAGGGTACCATTAATACAATACAAATGGGAAAATAACATCCTAACTACTTCAAGTTAGATGACGAATTTTTCTTTACATTACAAATTTTTATACAGAACAAGCGAGTTATTATATAATATAAAAAAATTCAAAGATTAATACTTTAATTTAGACAAACAATTAAGTTAGACAAACAATGATATTGTTAAAAAAAAATTTACAAATTTTTTTTTTTTCTGTGGGAAAAATTACATACATAATGAATAGTAGATAAAAGGGAAAAATATAAATTTTAAAGTTCATGGATTTTTCAAGGCTTCCATGATAGTACAATTGATAAACTAATTTTATTGACTATTGCAGGTAAAAATAGAATTACGTAATGGATGATGTATAGACCTGTGGTCTAGTGTGTATTTTTGTGTACTAGGTACAAAGTATGTATCTTACAATTTCGAGGGACAGATTAGTTGAGAGGATTGTTCAATTAACTGAATAAATGCATAAGCAAGATATATTAGAAAGCAAACATGATTAAGACTAAATTACATAGTTAGTATTTACGCGCAATGAGATAGTTTATTGTGATATCCAATGATTTTAGCATGAGGTTTGTATATATAGTATATATAGTGTGCATACATGCATTTTTATTGACTGTTGTAGGTACAAATCGAATTACGTAGTGGATGATGTATAGACCTGTGGTCTAGTGTGTATTTTTGTGTACTAGATACAAAGTGTGTATCTTACAATTTTTGATGGACAGATTAGCCGATAGGATTCTTCAATTAACTGAATAAATGCCTGAGCAAAAATTTATATATAGTTAGCAATAATTATGATGTATTATAATGATGATGTTTGCATACAAGTTTTAATGCAAAAGTGACTGGAGGGAATATGTGTCAAAAGTAATAAAATTCAATTAGGATTATAGATTTTACATAATTAATCAGTTACACGTATAAGGTAATTAAAAAAAACGAACTTAGAGGAACTTACAATTAATGAAAGTACATCTCGCGGTTTTAAAATTGAATTTTGACACAATTAATTTCGACTACTAAAATTCATAGCCATATACTGTAGTAGTATGTCAATTTGACTATAATTTTCGTTTGATACCTTACAAATGGTACAATAACAATTTAAGGACAGTTACTCACGATTAATTGAACAAAAGAAAAATAAAAATAAAAATTAAAAATAGAGATCAATTATGCATTTTAATGAGCTAACATAATTTTATAATATTCTTAAAAATAAAAGTAAATCGAACCTTAGATGAGTTTCGACCAAGAATAAAAAAGTTATTGAAATGGAAGGAAAGCATTTCGAACAATCTTTTCTTTTAATAATTTCAATTAAATTTTACATTAAAAATTATTTTTATAATAAAAAAAAATATTAAAAAGGTTTAATAATTTTTGCATGTTAAGTAGAAAAATTATACTCTTTCGTTAAATGTTGATAGAATTTTGAATTATTTGATATTTTAGTCTGAAAACTTGTTTGCATATGATAAATACATATGTTTTATTGTGTAGAAGTTTTATTAAAATTAAATGACAAAAAAGAACAAACAACTGAAATTTAGGGTATGTGCGATCATAAGGGGAATTGAGTGACTAAGCAGGGGTATAAGTTTGAAATTGACAATACGTCTTTCGTGAGCACTTTGCTCTTTTTTAAAAAAAAGATTGCTTGTCACACTACTTAGAACAAAAAATTAAAAGAGTTCAACAAACGGAGGGACGGCATGTTCCTCATATACATTACAATAATTACCAAAATCGTTACAACCTTTGTAAAAACGGTTTTGTTACAAACAATAAAATTTGTCATTTTACCTATATATTTATATACGCAACAATGGCATGAAAAGAAAAGACAAATCGGTCAATTTCCTTCTCACAAACAAAAAAAAAGGTTAACTAAAGACGCAACCCGGTCAATTCAGGTTGAATTAAATTCTCTTTTACAGCACAAAAAAGGTTGAATTAAATTCTTAAATTACATTTTCTTAAATTAAATTCTCTTAACTTACAAAGAAAAAGTTGAATTCAATTGACTGCATTGAAATGACTTGGGACTTAAACTCTGACTTGGAACTTAAACTCTGACTTGGAACTTAAACTCTGACTTGGAACTTAAACTCTGACTTGGAACTTAAACTCTGACTTGGAACTTAAACTCTGACTTGGAATTTAAACTCTGACTTGAACTCTGTCAAGTATTCTGAACCTAACTTGAACTCTATCAGTATTCTGAACCTAACTTGAACTCTATCAAGTATTCTGAACCTAACTTGAACTCTATCAAGTATTCTGAACCTAACTTGAACTCTATCAAGTATTCTGAAACTGTCTGACTTGAACGCTTGTCAAGTATTTTGAAACTGTCTGACTTGAACGCTTGTCAAGTATTCTGAAACTGTCTGACTTGAACGCTTGTCAAGTATTTCTATAAATCTCTGGGGCGGTTGTTCGTCTTGGCGCAACCTTCTGACTTGACCTCTTATCAAGTATTCTGAAACTAACTTGAACTCTTATCAAGTATTCTGAAACTGTAACTTGAAATTAACTGAAAATAGAAAATGACTGCACTTGATCTCTATCAAGTGGACGATTAACCTCTGTTTTGGTTGACCCTCTTGGTGCAACCGACTTACTTGAAATGCAATCAAGTATCTCTATAACTTAAACTGTCTAACTTGAAATTAACTGAAAATGGAAAATGACTGCACTTGATCTCTATCAAGTGGAGACGATTAACCTCTGTTTGGGACCCTCTTGGTGCAACCTTCTGACTCCAAAAACTGACTTCAAAAATGACTTCAAAAAATGACTTCAAAACTGACTTCAAAACTGACTTCAAGTATCTCTCTAAATCTATAAACTCTCTGTAAACTCTCTCTCTCTTAATTTGCAAGTCAATTCAATTCAATAATTTGAAAAAAATTTGCAAACAAAAATATAAAATGTAAACAACATTTCACTCGAATGTACACGAAGGTACGATACTATTATGTTTGATACATAAAATAAAATTATTCTATACTGAATATAACAGTGAAAATAACTGAAATGAACTCTCTGAAATTAACTCTCTTGAAATTAACTCTCTTTGAAATTAACTCTCTTTGAAATTAACTCTCTTTGAAATTAACTCTCTTTGAAATTAACTCTCTTGAAATTACTGTTTCAATAAAAACAAATGTATCACTGGTGTCTGAAGTGTTCACTGTGTTTTGTGTTAAATTCTGGCTCCATACTAAATATTAACTGTTAATAATGCTGACTTTTCAACTGTTTATAAATTTCTTAAAAACAAACAAACTCTGTACTTAACAAAAATTCTACTGGCGAAATCCTCAGAGAAGTGTCCTGAAGACGTCTTGCTGGCTACTTCTTCTTGGATGAAAACTAGGCGTGGAGAACTTGGAGTCGTGACACACCGGTTCAAGGGTGGATGTTACGAACTAGAAGTCGTGACACGCCGGTCAACTGGTTTTATCCTGATGCAGGGTAATTTCTATCTTGGCCAAAGAGTGGCCTCTTCTTAAAATCTTCTTCTTAAAATCTTCTTCTTCTTAAAATATTCTTCTTCTTAAAAATATTCTTCTTAAAAATATTCTTCTTCTTAAAAATATTCTTCTTCTTAAAAATATTCTTCTTCTTAAAAATATTCTTCTTAAAATCATTCTTCTTAAAATCATTATTTTTAAAAATATTCTTCTTAAAATCATTCTTCTTAAAATCTTCTTCTACAAATCTTCTTCTACAAATCTTTTTCTTATCCTGGTAAAGGGTCGCCACTCTGTTATCTTCCTTCTTATATGTCCCTGGGGTGTCTCGTATCGACGAGGCGTTCTTGTTGTGAGTCAGCAACGGATATTTCTTCTATAACATTCTAATTCTTTTCGGTCGCCTCTGGTTAAACTCTTGGCTACAGACTCGCCAGACTATTATGCCAATATCTTCTATGATGCTTGGGTTGTCTCTTAATTTGGGCAAAGGGTCGCCAATTTTTAATTCTTCTCTTTCTATAATACTCTGATACTTTCTCTGATACTTTCTCTGATACTAAAATTATCGAGTTTACTGACTAAGTTCTTCTGAAGAGAGCACGGCTCGAATGGGAAAATAAAAAGTTTCTCTTACATTTAGTTTACTTCTCAAAATGTACAGGTAGTGCTCTGAATTTACAGGGGTAGAGGTTCGACCTCTTTCGACCATGGCTCAGGCCGGAATCTAAAAATATTAAGAAGGCAAGGGGCCTCTGCCCCCTCCCCGCAGCGAGGCTGCTAACAAAGGAGTCCTAATGAAGTGCTACAATGAAGAAGTGACTTAATGAAGTGCCATAATTTTACAAATACATGTATAATATAAACCTAAATGTTTGGGGGAAGACAGTCGAAGGTTAAGTTTCCCCCTTTTAAACACATGATCAGATGTTTGAAAGATTGCAAATAAAAATTTAAAAAAATAAAAATAAAAACTAATTTGTATTTTTCGCCGAGTACATTTATGAAGGCGATATCATTTCGTAATAGTACACATAAGTACAAATTAAGTACACGACTGAGTACGTATTAATTTTGGTTCATTACAATTACGATTACAATTATGGATTACTTCACATTCGCTTATGATTGTCCATTACAGTTCTATTAAAGTACATTCTTACATTATAAATTAAATCATTACATTTAATTACAGTTTCATTGAAGTACATTACAAGTTATTATTAATTACAGTTTCATTAAAGTACATTACGTCGTTTACCATTCATAGTGTTTTTATATATTTATATATGGTTATACTAGATGGTTATACTAGATGGTTATACTAGATGGTTATACTAGATGGTTATTAGTACAACACAAGTACATGAGCACATACGAGATAATTTATTTACGAAATAATATGTTATAATATGTTATAAATTTGAAATCAGAGCGAACGGAGGTATTTATCTTAGAAGCGTTCGATTCTGTCGTAGTGAGCGGAATTTGATAACAACTAAGCATTTTCGAATATCTTGGGAGGGGTGAACGCACTTCAAAATAAAAAAATAAAAATGAAAAAAATAATACGAGAACGTATTTTTGCGTTTTCGAACGAAGGCATGAAGTTTCGCATTTCACGAGAAAAAATGAATATTTAATAAAATTGACATCGATAATGATCAAGATAAGATATGGACGTATGGGGGCGGGGTATATGGTTGAATAATAGTTATATTTATACTACATAACATATAAATAATGACTTCTATAGAGTGTAGAGTTTTTATTATGATGATGATAAAGAATTTTCATACATTGAATACTAGATATATGATGAAGGGAAATTAATGACGGGAAAATGTGACGTCATAGTTATTGAATTTGTACGTATAGTACAAATCATTATAGGAAGATTTACAAGAACGAATTAGAGACAAAGAGTGGGTAGTAATGACTAAGAAAGTACAACTACGGGTTCCAATCCTGTTATATGCAATGTGTATGCATAATCTAGGGTCGAGGGTGAGATGCAAGACAATCATAATTAATTATAATAACTTCTATAACAAATGGAAAATGGATACGACTAAACCATAGATATGGTAGATCGTAGGGTTGTGACACGAACAAAAATAGGAAGCTACAAGTAAAATTATTATCCAAACTCGCGTTAAGCGATTTTGGTTCTTATGTAAAAATGAATATGGATTATTCATTGTTCATTTTTTACATATATATGTATGTATATATATATATATATATATATATATATATATACACACACACACCTGGTGATTACAAATTATTTTCCCAATTTTAAACATTTATCATGAAAAAACTAACAAAGCTACAGCGAACCTAACAAATAAAGAAGAACTCAAAAAAATTTATATACAAGCTATTGAAGTTCAGTTTGAGCTCCCTTTGTGGCTCTGCAGACACCAAAGCCGTATTCTGTTTCCCTCCATTCATTTTGTAGCATATTATACTGAACTTTTCTAACAGCATCACGTATCCTTGCCTTCAAGTGTTCCAAAGTTGTTGCCATTGGTGGAACAAAAACTTCATTTTTGACATACCCCCAGGGGAAGAATTCAAAGGGGGGTTAGATCGGGGAATGACCCGGCCAAGGAATGCGCCTCCCCCCCAGTACTCGATCCAACGATCCGGCAATTGCTCATTCAAGAATGTTGTAATGTCAAAAGAAGTCGCAAACGGAGCCCATATTGAACTTCAATAGCTTGTAAATAAATTTTTCTTTATTAGTATACCTTACTTTTCGCTGTAGCTTTGTTAGTGTTTTCATAATAAATGTTTAAAACCAGGATGATCATTTGTAATCACCCGGTATATAGCAACGACATGCATGGCACATAAATAAGGGATGACGTGTATATAATACATATAAATACTACAACTAATATATGATTTACATGAAAAAATGAATTATAAATTACGGACTTCTATGAAATTAAGTGGTGAATGATGCACTTAGAAGAAAATAATTAATAATATAAATAAAAGGAAATAATGAGTGTGGTGGGTGAAGCACTACAGATGCAGGAAGTGCAGGAATAAAATTAATCCAAATCTTTTTTAAAATTTAGATGATTTTCATAAAATTCACTGATAGATAATATATGCATGAAAATAAATGAGGAAGTACGCGAGAAATAACCCACTAGAAAAGAAGTAAATGACGTGCAGAAAAGTAAATAATGCATGACACGAAAGAAAGTGAACATTGAATGTTATGCACAGAAGAAGATGAATCACGTAATGTAAGAATTAACCAAGCAATTCCCATCCAATTCCATATTCTTTCATTATCATGCTGGTTTTGTCTTTCATTCACTTCCTTGTTCTCTTTTAAACATCTTTTAAAACCACTCTACAAATGGAGAACTATTTTTCTGCCGAGGATTTTTGAGTTTTTACATCTGAAATAAAAAGATCAATCCTTTTATGATAAAAATATTTCAGGAAGTGAAATCTTCCCAATTGGTCGCAGCTGCCGCATTCTTGGCACTAACAAGAATGGCATCAAGAAGCCAAAATTTTGATTGTCATTCTCTCGAACAATGACCATGAATTTTTTTGACATTAATTTCTCTTTCTATTATCTGATTAAGATAAGGACAGAAATTATTCTTTTACAAAAATTTTATATACGATTTCAGATTTTACATATACTGTATATATATAAATATATATATATATACTGTGTGTGTGTATATATATATATATATATATATATACTATACATTTAACTGCAAGCAACACACAGTATAATTAATGTAAAGAACGACGCTTGTGTAGAAGAGCGTTCCGCACTAGATGAGGAGGGAGAACGATCAAATGAAAAATGAGGTACCACCCGGGAATCGAACCCGGGGATCATCCGATTGCCGGTCAGATATGCTATCCACTACACCATGGACCTCGATCAATCAGAAGTCGTAATTCTCCTACATACGAGCAGAAACCAATACCTGAGGGGGCACCTACGCATGCCGTACATATATACATTTTAACTGCAAACAACGTATTTAGAAGAATTACGACTTCTGATTGATCGAAGTCCATGGTGTAGTGGATAGCATATCTGACCGGCAATCGGATGATCCCGGGTGGTACCTTTTTCATTTGTTCGTTCTCCCTCCTCATCTTGTGCGGAACGCTCTTCTACACAAGCTTCGTTCTTTACATTAATTATACTTGTGTTGTTTGCAGTTAAAATGTATATATGTACGGCATGCGAAGGTGCCCCCTCAGGGCATTGGTTTCTGCTCATATATAGGAGAATTACGACTTCTGATTGATCGAGGTCCATGGTGTAGTGGATAGCATATCTGACCGGCAATCGGATGATCCCGGGTTCGATTCCCGGGTGGTACCTCATTTTTCATTTGTTCGTTCTCCTCCTCATCTTGTGCGGAACGCTCTTCTACACAAGCGTCGTTCTTACATTAATATATATTATATATATATATATATATATATATATATATATATATGTGATTGGAGCTTAATCTCCCTCAAAGTACGCTCGTTCTGAAGCCACACACTTTGCCGAACAATCCTACCACTGTTAAAAACATTTTTCGAAAGCACTTATCGGAAATGGCCAAAAGCTGCTTCGTCGAATTTCTTTTAATGGTCTCATCATCATCGAATCGGTGTCTTTTCAGAGTTTCTTTGAACTTCGGAAACAAAAGAAGAGTCGCATGGAGCCAAATCTGGCGAATATGGTGGCTGCTGAACTTTGGGGGTAGCGTTTGTGGCCAAAAATTGCTGGTCAAATTGCGACAAGTGAGATGGCGTGTTATCGTGGTTATCGTGATGAAGCATCCAGTCACTAGACTCCCACTTCTGCGGCCGTTTCCTCCGAACTGCTTCACGTAGACGTCTCAAAACTTCAATGTAAAATTCTGTGTTGATTGTTTGTCCCTGTGTAGCATAGTCATGGTGCATAACACCTTCACAGTAAAAAAAATAAGTATCATGACCGACATCGTAAGAAATCGCCGCGAAACAAAACACGTTTAACTTTACCGGCCACCACAGTGGACTGACGCTTTAGAATGAAGTGCAACCCTCTTAGTCAACTTGTCTCGACATGCACAGACATGTTTAGCACAGTCACAACTCCAAACGTGACCTTGTTCCAGAAATAAATACCCTGTCCGGATACTTTTTGGACAGACCTCGTATATATATATATATATAATATATATGCTGCAAACCCACAAGGAAAAAGAAAAACGATTCCAAGGCCTTTTGTGTATTCAGAGCTACACCTCGTCAGGGAGGTGTAGCTCTGAATACACGAAAGGCCTTGGAATCGTTTTTCTTTTTCCTTGTGGGTTTGCAGCATTCATTCATTTCACGTGTTTAATTGTGAAATTCATCACATATATATATATATATATATATATGATGAATAAAACCACGAAGGAAAGGAAACACAGAATGGTGCTCAAGCGCTTTCGTCTAATGACATCCTGAGGATGTCATTAGACGAAAGCGCTTGAGCACCATTCTGTTTCCTTTCCTTCGTGGTTTTATTCATCATAAATATTTTTCATGTGTTACTTTCGTGAAATAATTTTCATATATATATACATATACACACATCTAATTTCAGAACAATCTACATAATTATTTAAAGTTATTTATAGAAAATAGTTTGTTATTTATAAGTTAAAAGAATACACTTCTTCACTTCTTCTGTACGTTCTAAAGTTAATTAATGAGAGACAGTTAGTCTACTTAAACAGTTATTCCTTTGGTGACCATTACATATCGTGCGCACATTAATATCGTCCTTTTAAATTCTTTGGTAAAAAACGTTTCCAATTAATTTTGAATAAAATATTACGGTGCTACTGTAGTATGCGGTCTACCTACGATTCGGTGGTCTACCTTTTAATTATAGCTTCTTATCTTGTTTACTAATTGTTTGTTTACATCCCATTGTCAATCGCCCTTGACGATTGGTTAGGTTTAGTCATGATATTTTCGTTAGTTTTAACGAAAATATCATGATTAAACCTAACCAATCGTAGGTAGACCGCATACTACAGTAGCACCAATATTACTGTCATTCATGGGCGGATCTAGGCGGGGGGGGGGGGGGAACATGGCCCCTTAAATTTATTCAAAGAAGGTTTATTTTTTAATTTATTTTTAAAAACGCAGATCCGACCAAAGTGCTTTGGACTAAATCTTACTAATGAATGTGAATGTGTCGGAAATAATTCAAAAAAATAATTCAAAATAACCCAAATCATAATTCATTTAAATGAACCCAATACGGCGTCTATACAAGCGTCACCAAAAAGAGCTCCAAATATCTTAATACAAACTCATTACTCATTATTTCAAATAAAGAATACAAAAGTTCAATTTACTGGATTGGGTTTCATCTAGCTGCGAAATACGCCCACTGCTGTTCAAAAAGTTTAATCAAGAAGTGAAAAAAACATATAGTAACAAGTGCCAGCGACCAGTTACTTTCCAGCGACCGCGTTAGTCAGATTTCATAGTTTACACTCTTAATTAAAATTCCAATATCATATCCAATTATCGTGATTATAATTGTTACTATATCGGATAATATCTGATATAAGATTTTAACTCTTTACTTACAAGATTCCAGCTGTTCATATTAACAGCATATCACATTAACATCGCTTACTTAATACAATCTTTCCTGAATGGAATTTCATTCTTACAGCAATCATTCCAATTGGATTCGATTCAATTCAGAATCGAAAAATTCTATAACGTCGAAAACTGATTTCAAATTCTTAATACACTCCATTACAGTAAAGTTTCATACAAAAGTATACGTAATATAGCCGTTGTATGAATCACGAGCCAATTCACATCAAACATTTCAATTACAACCATATAGGCCTACTTCATCAAACTTCTTTATATGTCAAACTTTTACATATTAACTGAGTTCAAGCCTGTTTTAACATCGAGGCAAGTGATAACCATTAAAGCCTAATACCATCGACGCTATTTTCCATTTACACATGTCATTTTAGCTAGTTTATGTAGTAAATTCCGATTCCTGAGTAATTAGATTGGCCTACGTTGCGACGACTTAGACTATCCACATCGTGCCTAGTTGTTGCATTGCCGTCGAATCTTTTAACATTTGGATAATGGAATTAGGTACACTCTACACTGAGCTTCAGTAGGTGGAGCTTTTTATTTCATTGTGACAGGGGTGTTAGTGTAACTGAACTCCATGAAACTTCAAACATTATTTTTGGATGTCGTTTCATCTTCAAGTCGGCGTCTTCAAGAAGGGATATCTCTTGATCATGACCCTGACCTACAGGGCGAACCTGCTGCACCTGAAAGTACTATTGCTCAAGCTGGAAGTGGTGAAGTTCTGCAGAATGATATTAGAAGATACCTTGTAGGCACAGCAAATCTCAGTGAAGACATTCTATAGCTCTTGGATTCACCATGGACACCACCCTCTAACTATAAATTCCCTTTTGTGCGTGACGGAGAACACAACGGCAGCTTCAACCGTGGATGGCTGTCAAAATTCACATGGCTTCGCTTAGTGAATCATCGGGTGGGCCTCTCTGTAAGCCTTGTGCTTTGCTTTTTACTGGAAGAGGTAGTGGTAGAAGTCATGGTCGGGGTCAAGAACTCATGGCACTAGTCCAAGAACCTATGAAGAAGTACAAAAAGACAATGGATATTTCCCGAAATCATGAAAGAAAAAATGAATATCACATTGAGTGCCTTGAAAAATCCAGGAGATTCAGAGAATCGGACATCTGTAATCAACCATTTAAATTAAACCCATTTTGCAACAGCAAAGAATCGGAAAAAGTTGGTTCCACTTGTGAAGACAATATTGTTCTGTGAAAAGAACAACCTTCCATTGCGTGTCCGTCGAGATGATGGAAACTTCGTCGCGCAAGATGGATAATTTAAAGTTTCATGCATCCAATAAAGAATAAGTGCAGTTACAAGTTAAGGTGGTTAAAATATTCTCAGAGGGCATACACATTGAGTTTGGGTTGATAAGTACTCATCAGTCCATCTGAATGAATAAAGGGGAAAGAATTGAAGCAGAGAACATAAAAATAAATTATTTCAAAGTCGACCAGCTGAGGTAGGAAGGAACTTGTAAACATCTGGGAGTAGAGGAGTCAGAGAAAGTAGAAAATAAAATTAATGAAAAGTTTTCAAAGGAATATAGTCAATGGTTAAAAATGATATTATGACCTATATTGAAATTAGAAATAAAATATTTGCAGTCAACACATCAGCAACATCTGCATTAACTTGAGGTTTTTGAATTATAGATTGTTTAATACGAGTTAAATATTTTAGATACATGTACAAGAAAATTATTCCATGCCCACAAGGCACAAATTCGTCTACAAAAATCAGGGTATACCTAGAGTTTACCTCCCAAAAATAGAGGGAGGGTTGGGGTTTTCACAATTAAATCAGGTTCTTTGTATTGTAGTGGTACCACACTTTCAATAATGACTTTGTATTTATTTTATATTTATGATAGTAACTTAAGATTAATACATACTATAATTAATAATTTAATTCTTATTCATGATTTATGTATTATTAGTAATAACTATGTTTTATTTTTAATTAGGAGCCCAGTAAAGCCTAAAGGTTAAGAGCTAAATTAAATAAGATAAATATTCCAATTTCGCAAAACAAAAACAAAAACTAAAACTGTATTTATTTTATCAATAAAGGATATTCAATCAATAAAGGATATTCAATCAATAAAGGATATTCAATTCAATGATAAAGATATTGAGTAACAGGGAATTTTCAGATCCGTTATTCGACTCAGGATCGATGCAGGTGACAAAGAAATGGAACACACATTGTCAACTGCAGCAGGAAATGCCACCTACATCATCAATACAAGCCAAAATGACTTGATTGATTGCATGGGCAAGATGATCATTTCAAAGGTTATAGAGAGAGTTAAGGAGACAGGCTTATTTTCTGTCCTTGTGGATGAGACGACTGATGTCCATAAACTTGAGCAAGCCTCATTAACCCTCAGGAAGGTGATATCTCTGAAGGTTTCTTGGTATTTGTTGCTGCTGAGATTGTAACTGAAGAAGCCATGGCGAAGTTCGTCACTGAATTCTTAACACCAAAAGGATTTTCTCTTAAGCACTGTTAAGATCAAGGGTATGATGGAAGAGCAAACATGGAAGGGAATTTTAATGATTTACATGCTCATATCAAGCATATTCTACCTCTGGTTGTATATATGCACTGCTTTAACCACCTTATGACACTTTCTCTTTCCTCAGCATGCGAAATCCTCTCTATGAAGAACGCGTTTGTAACTTTAGAGAATGTCAATAATTTAAATACTTGAATGAGCTAATCGAGTTCATCTCTTCGAGTACATCCTCAATCAGCTTCCAGAGAAAAAAGAAATTGCAGAAAGCGATTAAAGCTACTCTCTCCTACACGCTGGATTGATTGATATGGTTGACAAGGAAGGGCCAAGGATGAATGTTCGCAAAAATGCCAGCCCCATATAAGAAAGAACCACCAAAATGAATGTCCATCCACTGGGATGTTGGCCTCTACAGTTCATATTATTATTATTATTATTATTATTATTATTATTTTATTATTATTATTATCATCATCATTATCATCATTATTATTATTAAGTGTTTAAGTTCGTGAATGACTGGCTGGCGTGGTCTCTGAGAATATGGTTGGCTAACTGATGGGTCTCTGGGAACATGTTTGGTCTGGTCACCATGTTTACGTTTCCAAGAAATAGTTAATTTTCTCTTTACTTTCGAATAGTTGTTTTGAATAATGTATGTAAACACTTTGGAATTTCTGCTGACGATTCTCTGAAGATATAAATGGCTGAAGGTACCAATCCCTGTTGATGTTTAGCCTGTTCGTTTCAACCTTTACAAACTGCTGCTGGCTGGTTGTGTTTGTTTGGTTTGAGAGTTGACAGTGTACGGAAGTGTATTAAATTTGAATCTCGAATTTTAATATACTTCAAGTGGATAAAGTGTTAAAATTTGGTGTTAAGTGTTAAAATCGGTGATGAAGCAGGTAAACAAAGAAAAAAAACCTTCGACAGTGGCCTCGCGTGCGTGCCTCCATCGGTACTGGGGCATAGAAGCGCTCGGGGTCTTTCAACGGTGAATAGTATTATTTTTTCTTATTATTATAAGTATGCCTTAGAATATGAAAATGAAAATGAAAATGAAAAGGTTTATTGGCAGACTCTAGTCCATATGACAAATATTATTAATACAATGACAGTTCATACACTAATGATAGAAAATATACAATTGATTAGAAATAATACTGCACTGTCGAAATTAAGTGGAGCTACAGACAGACGTTTTCGTACCAAGAAGTCCATAGCTTAGAGGATAAATGGCAGGACTCATGGATAGCTTGGATGATCGGGTTGGTTGATTTTTAATTCTTTGCATTAGACTGTGTTGAACACGTCTTGTTACCTCCGGGAAGCTCGGGACATTGCGGGTAGCAAACATTTGTGAAGCTGAGCATCTCGGGGGTAATTTATGTAAGAGTCTAAACGACCTGTTATACAGCAAATTTAGGGTTCTGCCAGAACCTTTTTTATAATTCACCCAGAGTTGCTGACCGTATATATTACTGCAGAAAGTACGAAAGAGTGTGTCTTTAGCTTCACTTGTACAGAAACGAAAGTTCCTTATGGTCATATTCGCTTTAGCACACAGGCTTCGAGATTGTTTTCTTATATCCGAGTCATCACTCAAGGAGCTGGTAATAGTTTGACCCAAATACTTAAACTCTTGTACTTCCTCAATTACTTCACCATTCATTTTAAACCTTATATCAGCTGGCTGATTACAGCTTTTAGGATGAAATTGCATAACCTTAGTTTTTGTAACATTAAAAAGAATATCATGTTTCTGCGAATACACTTCGCAGACATTTAGTAGCCGATCCAGACCTTTAACAGAGGGACTTATTAACACCATATCATCGGCATAAACTAAGTTATTTATCCTTGTGTTATCTATACAACATCCACTGTTGCCTCATTAAGTGAAGCAATTAATCCGTCAATATACACATTAAACAGCATAGGGGAGAGCAAGGAGCCTTGTCTCACCCCGCAAGAGGAGCCAAAACACTCGGATAGTACATTGCCCCACCTAACAGTGAAAGATTGGTGGGAATACCAAAATTTCAATAAATTTAATATGTACATGGGAACCTTCCTGTCTTCTAGTTTTGCAAATAAAATATTGTGGTTCACCCTATCATATGCCTTACTTATATCAAGGAAACAGCTATAAATGGTTGAATTACTGTCAATGTATTTAGATATTGTTTCTTTAAGTACATAGATACACAGGTCAGTTGAGTGGGACCTTTTAAAGCCAAACTGATTAGGAGATGTCCATAGGAAATCATTTAATCGGAGTAACAAGAGTTTTTCTAGTAGTTTCGAGAAGCAGGAAGCGACAGCAATAGGCCTGTAATTATTGCTGGACAGAATGTCTCCGTACTTATTTTTGACCAGGGCAAGATATATACCCTCATGAACTCTGCAGGGATATAGCTATGAGCAAGCATGGCTGATAGGAGCAATGATATATGCAGACATACTACGTCATTTGCATATTTTAAGTGCTCATTCGATAAGTCATCTACCCCTGACGCAGAACCAGTCTTTAACTCTTTAATTAACCTCTTTACTTCAGAAAATGATATCAAAATATTTTCCCTTGTCCCTCCCACAATCGTTTCGCTGCAATCTATCTTAAGATTATCCCTACTCACACTATTAAGAATGTTAGAGTAGTGGTTTTTCCACAGCTTTGCAATTTCATCCTCCCCCGACACCCCATCGATTGTCGGAGGGAGGACATTTTTGACACCCGTTTGATTCTTAACAAATTTCCAAAATTTGTTATTATCGTTATTTATGCGAGCTTCACAGGCTTTTGATGCTCGAATAGACTCTTCTTCCTGTTTACATCGCCTTATGGCCGCCTTATACTGACCCCGACTTCTACACATATTATGTATACTGGTCCTAATCTGGGTCTACCATGAAAGCACCACAAATCATAGGCGTCTTTCGATTCCCTCTTCAGGGGGGCAATAAAATCATTCCATCCAGGAATAACCTTAGTATGATAGTTGTAAGATTTAATCAAGGGGCTTCCTGCTTCTCTTAACAGGGATATTATCTTACTATAATACCTATCTATGAGTTTACAGTGAGAATCATTTGAGCAAGGATTATTACAGCAAGGTGCAAAATTTCTAAATTATTAAAGAGGTGACATGTTCTGTCTTTGTATTCTATTCTCTGCTGCATATTAACATTGGACCAATCGACGCGATTATTCTTACCTATTGAGTTCTTGTTAAGTCGTGTTGCGCATAAATTGGTAACGTTAATTAATATTTCTAATGGTCTATGATCAGAAAGAAGGAAATCATGCAAAATATGAACTCTAACAATTCGATCCTTTAGATTATTACTAGTGAGACAATGATCAATCCACCTGGTGGTACCACTCATATCGCTAACGTATGTAAAATTACCACTGGCTACCCCTAATACATCTACATCACTTATACTTAAATTGGCCGACTCGCACATGTTACCCAATTCTCCAAAGAATTCCGAGTTCACATGTGCGTTAAAGTCCCCCATTATTATACAGTGAGAATATTTGGGGTTATCTGATAATGACTTAATTTTGTACAGCAAATCAATGTATTCATCTAGATTACTGCCGTTGTTGTATGGTAAATAGCAGTTTACAATTAATATGCAATCATTGTTCACTTGTAATTCAATGCCTAACAACCTTACGTTATCGCTTGTTAAAAATCTTATATGTTTTGACAAATTTTTCCTTAATAAGAAAGCAACACCACCAAAAGGCCTACCGTACATTAATTCATCTGACAAGTCTACTGCTGATGACGCATGGTACATAAAGTCATCATGGATGGTAGAGAGGAATTTTAGCTCTTGCTTAGGTAGCCAGTGCTCCTGCAGGAGTATCAAATCTGCACTGTCGCAGATTTTATGAACATCTACAGTTGAATTCCTCACTGACCTTACATTATATGAGACTATTTTCAACAAGTTATCCGCCATGACTGATAGAAAATTTATTATTAGTAAGATTATTATTATTATACACAGTACAACTTTCAGGCATTACCGTTAGGGCGCCTATTATTATTATTATTATTATTATTATTATTATTATTTTGCCTTATCAAATCTCCTGGAAAAGTGAATAAACTCCTTAACAATAATACCGTCGGCCATTGACTCATATTATACGGGTTGAAATGCGCATTTACACCTTTAATTATTACTTTAAAAGAGTTATAATACGGAGATTTCGTGTTTAGTTTATTAACTATCACTATACTGTGTTCACCAATGATTTCTTCTATCATGTGTCGAATATCGCTTGCCTCGTTCGAGAGCTGAATTCGCGACACAAATAGGGTGAGATTCTCCATCGGTGGCCTCGCCGCGGAGACCGGTTGAGGAGACCTTTGGGACTGGCGCCTATTAACAGTTACCCACCCGTCCTGCTCCCTCGATCTCCCTGAGGCAGGGTTCGCCTGCCTGGGGGATGGGTGGCACAACCTTTGGGGGATAGGAGGCCCCTCCCTTACTCTGTGGCTTGGTGAGGGTCTGTTAGCGGTGTTTATACCCTGACGGCCGCGCGTGCCTCTCCTTCTTCGGTGGGAGGGGGGGAACTGCGTACCGAGCGAGGCGTAATCGAACACCTCTCCTCTGCAGTGGGAGGCAGGGAAGAGGGCAATGATGCCTCGACTCTCGGCATTGGACCGTCCCTGTTCCTCATTGTGAGATCGGGAGCAGGAGTCCTTTCCTGAACGGGAGGGGGTTGACCGCTACCCCTGCATGCTGCGTTTCCACCCCATCTTCAGGGGGGGAGTTGGAGGCGGGGATTTCGTTTCCCTCGCTGCCCGACGCGCTTCTTGGAGATCTGGCTTGCTGAACTACTTCCGAGTAACTAGGCTTTGGGAGGAGCGTCTCTTTCAACGCATCTAACTCTGACCGGAACTGTTCTATCGAAATCGCGTTTTTCTGATTTGACACCACGTGTTGGTGTTTCAGTTCAACTATCGACTTTTGTACCTCATTATACTGTTTGAGGAGCACCGAGACGTTTACGTCACCCATAGAGATTACCGGTATTCTATGGAAGTTAGTAACGTAAAAGGTAATATTATTCTCATTATCCCGGAGGGTCGACACTTTATTTATAATGTCTTTCAGGGTATTCTCGTTTTTAGAGTTACCTCTACGAGTTGGGAGGGAAGCACCGAACAGGGTGTTTAATTGTACCCTCGCCTGTTCTATTTCTTCTGAATCATAAAAATCATGACAGACAGATACAAGAAGGTCTGACTTAATATGATCTACTTTGTCGAATATGAAACATAACAGAGGATTTTCTACAAGATTTACAGCAGACGACCCCATTGTATCTGTAACGGCTTGCGGGGGAGCGTAGCTGGTGGGGGCTGGTTGGGGGTGGCGATGGGGGGGAACGCCGAAAGGGGTCCCACAGAATAATAATTATTATTATAAGTACTCTGTATCTGTATCAGCTGTGGAGTAGCCTCTAAACCTGATGTTATTAGTATTAGCATTATTATTATGTGCTTAAGACGATGTTGTCGGTGTCCCTACATCATATTTATTTTTTATTGCATCATCGTACTTCATCAGGTGGTCCATATAGTTCATATTTATATTAGTATTGTGACTTATAGGGTGGCCCCTATAGCTTATATTTATATTAGTATTGCTCCATTGTGCTATCGTTCGCCACTATAGATATTTATATTTATCAACTGAAAATTTCTATTGGCCGCTAAAATTCATAGTGTGACGTCACACCATTATTATTATTTTTATTTTTTATTTTTTATAAATTTTCTTATCTTTTTTTTTTAATCACAAGCCATTAACGGATTGAGATCTTATCGGGGATTACAAAGCCATTAATGGGTTAAGATCTTATGAGGAATTAAAAAGGCCACCCCTACCCATTCACCCCGACTCTCCCCAAATGTCACTATACTACTGAACTTAATAACGTTTTTTGCCAAGAAAAAGTATGGCGGATTCTTCTTAATTAATTTGTAATTGAATTTTGATTTTTTCAGTTTTATATTTTTGGTAAGAGAAGCGTTAGTGTTTTCTTGCGGCATGTCTCTCAATCAGTAACTTGTTTAAGAAGCTTGAAATTGTCACTAATAATTCTCTCTCACGCCTTCCCTTCAGAATTCAGAAGTTCAGATACATATATATATATATATATATATATATATATATATATATATATATATATATATATGATATACACATCCTGAGGATGTCATTAGACGAAAGCGCTTGAGCACCATTTTGTGTTTCCTTTCCTTCGTGGTGTGTGGTGTGGTGTGGTGTGGTGTGGTGTGTATATATATACACAGTATACTGTATATATTCATCCTGTCTTCTCTAATGTGCCTGCGGTAAAGTCATTGATGTTGGTCAGTTTTTGTCTTTTCCTTTTCTTCTTTTTCGAGACTCCAAATTCGGGTAGTCACCAGCTCGTTCGGCTTGGCCATTCACCCCCTAATAAAAAATCCCAGATCCGTCCCTGCTGTCATTTCAAAACTGGACACTGTTGCAATTAGCTAAAGAAAAGCTGAGTGAATATCACCTAAATTTCCATTTGACCATTTTTTATGGACCATTTTATATTGGTCCATTTCCCTTCCTGAAAGGTTAGTAGAAATACAGGGTGGGCCGTAAGTTTCCATACATAGGAAAAATAAACATTTTTTTATGGACAACCATTTTTATTTATATAATATGCTCTACATGGTTGCCATTGTTTTGAAAACACATTTCAATACGTGTTCCCCACTGTTGATGAACACGTATTAGCACAGTTGACGTTATGCTTGTAATGGCGTTGGTGATACGTTCCTTTAGATGATTTATGTCTCGTATCTTTTCCTGATACACCATGGCCTTCAAGTGCCCCCAAAGATAGAAATCAAGGGGGGTGAGATCTGGGGATCTGGGAGGCCACTCCACAGGACCACGCCGACCAATCCAAGCATCCGGAAACTGCTGATCCAAATACCGACGCACGTGAAGACCATAATGAGGTGGAGCTCCATCTTGCTGGAAGTAAACTGGGAAGTTACCTTCCTCGTTTAGCAGGGATGGGAAAATCTCTTCTTGCAACATGTTAAGATACCTTTCGGCATTAAGATTTCCACTGACAAAAATTGGTCCAATAATTCTGTCACCCCATATCCCGGCCCACACCATCACTTTACCGGCACCTTGCATCTTCGTCGGACTCAGCCAGTTAGGGTTAGCATTACTCCAATAACGTATGTTTTGCCGATTAACCTCTCCATTGACGTAAAAATTTGCTTCATCAGTAAACAAGATCTTACGTCAAACGCATATTCTTAGGGTATCTGAAACATAAAAACAAACGTTTAATTTTTCCTATGTATGGAAACTTACGGCCCACCCTGTAGATTTCTCATTTACTTTAGAAGGAGAGTGAGCGAGATTCTTTTCAAAATGTCACTATGAAGACCGTTCGTTTGAATGAAACAATTTCTCCGGATATTCTCTTCCTCTCACGAAAAAATCTAAATTTATTCTAGGGTTTAATATTGCGGACGGATAAGGCGAAGCTCAGGTAATGGAAAGAGTCAAAACGTTGTATGGAATCGATTACCTCATTTTTCATGACTTCACCCTTGGAAATTTATAGAGGAAATAGCCATCTTCAATTTATTTTTATGCGTGTGCGTTTGTGTATGTGCGCATGTGTTTGTATTCAGAAGTTTTTGCCGTTTATGAAGCCATGAAAGTGGATTTAGAAGATGTATGTCTCGGGGATAAGCATGTTGTACAGTCTCATGTTGAAGTTCTGAATGTATGAAATTATCTCAATAACTAAGTAATATGTTTGTTTCATTGTTACACGTTACATGTTAGCTTCGGTTAGATTTCATTTTCTCTGATGTACTATACATTATAAGGAACTCCCAAAAATGGCGATATATATATATATATATATATATATATACATATATATATACACACCTTTGGTTAGCTTCCGCCCGAATTGTTCATTCTGACGAAGGTCAAACTTTTCACTCCACCTTAGACCTACAGTTTAACGTGGAATCCGAACCACGCCCCAGCAGCAGCCCAGCGTCTTAACCACTAGGCCACCTAGGGTACCCATTTATCTACCAACCACTTTCTTTATTGTGTGGAAGGATGAACAGCTGCGTTTTTCTGCGCGCCGGCTGCCGTCGGGTCTCGAACCCGGGGCCGATGGATTCGTAGTCAGCGACGCTAACCACTACACCACTGAGGCGCTATATGCTATATATATATATATATATATATATATATGTGTGTGTGTGTGTGTGTGCGTGATCGGACACAAAAAAATGAAATGTTCTGGACCCTCAATTTGTTTTGTTAGAATGGGTTGTACCAAAATTTGCTCCTTCAAACGCAACAATTTAAAATAGCAAGCAAAACCTCTTCTCAATCACAATTAAAAGTTGACTTTTACTTAAAGAAGTTTATATATATATTCATAGTAACACGCTTCAGGCATTTCTTTAGATACTTCGTCAGAATTCTTGCAATGGTTTTCCCTCGATTGCCTCTATCCCTCAAATAAGGCCTGCATTGTTCTCAACCAGAGACAGCGCAGTGGAGCCACACATGTCCCCTCGAATCGGGTGCTCCAAGTCATGGTTCTTTCCAACTCCCTTCAGTCAACCACTGGCTTTCAACCATGTAACAGCTATTCGTAATAGCCCCTTCGCATGGGTATATTTATCATTCCCTATTCAACCGTAAATAATCAAATTAATTTCGGGTACATACTTTCAATTCATCCACTAAGCCAGGGGTTCCCAAATTGGTGTTCCGCGGAACACTTGTATACCGTGAGAAGTGTTCCGCGGAACACAATTTGGGAACCCCTGCACTAAGCTATTCACATTTAAGCTCAACAATTAATACATATCCTCAATGCACATTCATTAGGCAATTGTACATAATTTCACTCTATGACATTTATCATTTAGTGTTTCGCCTAATTAAAGGAAAAAGCATCTCAGTCTATTATTAATGACATTTATTACTTTGAACAGAAGATATTGTGACCCTTCAACCATCAAGCGAACATTTATTTAATTAATTTAATTAGTTTCCTTATAGGGCCACCAGCCAACAGGCCACTTACATTTATCTCAAAATAAAAATCAAACATTAAACGAGTTCGATAGAGTTTATCGATGTTTAAAAACTATACACGGTAATGAACTTAGTTGATTCACATAAATTTTTTTTCACGAGAATGCCTTTTTTAACAAAACATTTTTCATTTTATTCAACAGAACATTTACACTTTCAAGTTAACAAATATTCATTTTGTTGAAATTTCTGTACAATGTATTAATTTGCTGAATCTCATACATACTTTTTTCTTTAGTTTCTAAAATTTTCTTTAAATTACACACTTTTACTAACATAAAGAACTAAAGAGGAAATTTTAATTACATATATAAATATTTTAGGTTTTGGGAATTATAATTACTGATTTAAATCATCGAAAAGTTGTAATTTGAAATCTTTTAATCCCGATTTCTTTACAAGTATGACAGTCTTTATTAAACACACACATGTGTCTTAGTACCTTCAGTTAGGTGAAGGACGTAAAACAGGTCAACCAATCCACACACATTTTTTGTTCAATCACTATACACAATTTACGTTGAGGACAAATATAACGTAAATAATATATCTTTACTTCAGTTTTCAATGAAATTAATTTATTATCAAAATGATTCAGTATTTGAATTTTGTTCAGTCTGAACTTTTCACATTTTGAACATAAAGAAAATGCTATGATTCAAATGAAAATTGGCTTTAACATAACAAAATTTTGGTTCTCTGTGTACAGTATATTGAAATGGGGTGAAATATCATAATTGGATACAGTAATTAGGCCTACAGGATGTAGAAAAAGAGAAATGACGGTCTTTTATCAAAGTTGAACCTTAACATTACAAGCTTTACTGAACCTTCATGATCAGACACAAATCAATAAATATTCTAAACACTTTCAACGAATTTTTCACCGAAATGAGGGCAAAACTCGCCTATATCATCCCACCTACGACGATGACTTTCACTACATACCTAGGCCCTCCCTCTACTTAACATAATCTTTCTTCCTGTCTCCTACTACGACATACGATTTAATAACAGCCATAAAGCAACTGAAAAAAAAAAATTGTACGTGGACACAATTCCAAACAGAGTTTACAAAGAATGCGCGAACTTAATTGCTCCCAGGCTTGCAAAGCTCATAAACCTATCCATTCAAAATGGTATCTTCCCAGACTACCCCCCTCTCCTGCCCAAAAAGGCTAGAGTATGCCCTGTTTACGAGAGATTAAACGTCTTCCTGAAACTACTACCCTATCTCCGTCCTTCCAACCGTCACTAAATTATACGAGAGATTAATATATAAGCAAATAATAAAATTTATATTAAAACACAAAATAATACACAATCAACAATTTGATTTTCTACGAAAACACGCGGCCAAGACACTATAATTATATTAGAAGAATTTATAGCAAACTAAACAACAAAAACCATAAATAATCATCCTACCTGACCTAGGGAAAGCTTTTAACAAGGTGCCTCATAACATAAATTAAAAAACAAAAACAAAAACAATTACATTAATGATAAGTTACTTTATAGGCCTGTATAGTAAGACAAAAATAATAAGAATAAATAAAAAGATAAAAGTAAACATGTGTAAAGTCAAGATATCCAAGTCTGTCAATTAATGATGTTCCGTAGCAAGGCATTTAATATTTAATTTCTTATGTCCTTCTGTCTTTAAAATTAATGTAAATGACCACAATTCTCTGCATTACCGAACAAGATTTGTCACATAACCCCATTTTGAAAATTAAGCATACAATTTGCTGGTAAATGGCAGGTATATATTATTTGTATATATGAAGGCATTAACTATCCCATTTGTATATACATATATATATTTCTTGTTGCACCAAATGTATGTGTTCAACCTATATAAATTATTATTATTATTATTATTATTATTAGTAGTAGTAGTAGTAGTAGTAGTAGTAGTAGTATGTTTAGGAAGACCTCAACTGTTGCACTGTCATATATGTACGAGTATATGATTATATTATTTCATATAGGGTGATCCAGAGAAATGGGACCCAAAAGAAACCCCTGTAACTCTTAAAATATAAGTCCTTTTATAAAATCATACGCACCATTCGAAAGAGGATAGTTACAAGTTTGTACAGGATTGTATAGGTTTTGACAATACAAGACAAGATAAGATACAAAACAAAATAAAAGTGTTAGTTAAAACTAACCCTTCAAGATGACTGCATGGACTGTGGAACAGCTGCGTTTCATAACTGAGCAATATTATGAGCATGGAAGAAGTGTAGTTTCAGCTCTTAGAAGGTGATTTTGACATCTGAAAATTTGTCTTGAAAGATCTTTGAGCTGAAACTACACTTCTTCCATGCTCATAATTGCTCAGTTATGAAACGCAGCTGTTCCACAGTCCATGCAGTCATCTTGAAGGGTTAGTTTTAACTAACACTTTTATTTTGTTTTGTATCTTATCTTGTCTTGTATTGTCAAAACCTATACAATCCTGTACAAACTTGTAACTATCCTCTTTCGAATGATGCGTATGATTTTATAAAAGGACTTATACTTTAAGAGTTACAGGTGTTTCTTTTGGGTCCCATTTCTCTGGATCACCCTTTACAACACCTAATGTACGTCTTATACATGTATAATGTGAAACAATAAATTGTAAATTACTTTCAAATTAGAACTTTTAAAAAGTGCTTTTCGATAGTGAACATTTAAAAGAAAACTTTCAAACAGCGAAATTTGAGTTACATTCAAAGGGAGTAAAATTATGTTGCTCTTTTAATTTAGTTAAATGAAGAGAATTTGTCTGCATTGGCGAAAGTTCCTTTAGAAATTTTACTTCCTTATTTTATGAGGAAAATTTATTACAGGAAGAAATGCAAAGATATTAAAGTGGAGAAGCTACTTAAACAAACGAATAGGATAACAGAATCTCCCAAATGTGTGTACTTATATATGTGTATATATATATATATATATATATATATATATATATATATATATATATATCACATACACTTTGTATTTTTCTTGAGAGAGAGAGAGAGAGAGAGAGAGAGAGAGAGAGAGATAAGCATCTTTATAAAAATTTCGTAAGGACGAAAAAATGTAAAAAGCAAGAATAAACAGTTGAATATTTTCATTCGCTTTGCCGCGTTTACAAAGTGGAGGAACTCCATTACATTTTCATAAATCCACGACTGCAGTGAGGAATATTTTGTATGTAAATACTATTTTATTAAGGAAGGGTTCTCTTTGCGTTGGAAAAGGGAATGGAGATGTTCCGATCCGGTTAAAATATTTGTATAAATTTAAAACGTAATTTCGAAAAGAACCCTCACTTCGCATATGGTTTCGAGATCCCTTTTGTCCAGAATCTTTTGGACTTTGTGTTTCCGGGATTCCTCAGCGTAAACTCTTAAAAATGAGGATAGAATGAGTATAACTGCATGGTGTAAATGAACTCGTTCTTTTTTATTAACTTTTAGTGTTTCGCCTATCTTCGTTTGTTTCTCTATTTTCTGTTATTTTTCTTCTAAAAGATCAAAGAGGATCTCACTGGGGGTAAGAGACGGTGATGTAATTTTACTTCTGGAAAAGAGTGCTTAGCCCTGTGTTACCTTTTCGAGTTATCCGAAGCTGACAAAATCATACCTGGATTAGAGTACCTCGCAAGACTGAACAGTAACGAATTTTTCTTCTTCACAACGAGAGAACTCCGCGAACTTTAGATACATATATAAATCGAGATCGGTGTTGAGGGAATAAATGTTTATCTCTAAGTCATTCTCGTGTATAAACGCTTCTTCTTCTTCTGTTTTCCCTTCTTCTTCTTCTTTTTATTATTATTATTATTATTATCATTATTATTATTATTATTAGTAGTAGTAGTAGCAGTAGTAGTAGTAGGAATAGTAGTAGTAGGCAATATAATGTAATGATAGGGTTGTTTAACCTCCTTCGTAACATCTAAAATTATATGACGGAGTTGTAATATATATATATATGTTCCTTGTGAACAGACGTGTTTTATCGAGTGTCGAGTGTTATCAATTGAATAAGTGGTTTTCGTTGAAGTGTTTTAAAAAAAAAGTGTTCCCTGCATTCTTAACTAAATTACTTCGTGCTACTAATCATTCATTAACGAATATATTTCATTTATTGACGTTATTCAGTACTATATTATTTGATCAAACCAAGGCTACTGAACGTGGCTTGCCTTGTTTGGTTTTCAAATCAATCAGAAAACGTGCAGTCATAAGGTTGAAATTCCCTTGGTTTGCCTTTGTTGTTTTTCAAATCTATCAGAATCGTGGTTTCTAAGGTTCATTTTTCCTTCACACACTACCTGACCTCCAAAAGAGTCACCTACCGTGGGAAAAAAAGGATAAGTCAGTAAACAGCGACCAGATAAGTTTCATTTAATACTTTTTCCTTAACATTTCTTTCGTCGGTAGCTTAATTATATATTCATTTAGCATAAAATTGTGTTACAAGAACCTGTTTCTGCGTTTCAAGAACAATTTTGCGGGTTTTCGCAGGTGACGGCACAATAAGCACGCGGTAGACCTACGTTGTAATTTATTAATTTCCAAACGCTCGTTTTTTGTTTTTTTGTTGTTCAACTAATTAAAAGCATGGCACCCCCGTCAAGTACTTGCAGTCGCTGTGAAGGGAAATTTGCTGCTTACGCGTTTACAATGGCTAATAATAATGATCAGTTAGTTTGCAGGTGGTGCTCAAGCATGGAAGTGCTGAGGAACGAGTTAGAACGTGAGAGGGAGGCCAGGGTGAGACTTGAAGAAAGCGTGATGCTCCTGACGGCAAAATTAGAATCCCTTGAGACTCCAGTTACGACCCCTCCTGCCTCAGTTTCTACTAATAATATAAATAGCCATCTCTCTTCCCCTAGTTCCCAACCCTTCGTTCGAGTGCGAACTGGAGCCCCATTGAGAAAAGCAAAGACCTGTCTACCAGTAATAACAAGCAATAAGTTTTCTGTTTTAGGTTTCGAAGATGCTGATGAACCGGAAATACGACTCGTTGGCGATTCCATTGTTCGAGGGCAGCTCGAGGAATTCTGTGGGAGAAACCCTCGTCGTGGGCGCCGTTACTGCTACCCTGGTGCAAGGGTGGAGGATATAACTAATAGTGTTGACCATTTTGCAGACGGTACCACCGAGGACACAACGTATGTTATTCATGTCGGTACTAATAACGTTTTAAATTCTAGATCGGAAGAACTGCTGGCTAGGTACAGGGACTTATTAGAGCGATTAAAGGAGAAAACTAATAAGATTGTTCTAACAGGTATACTTCCTCGAATTATCCAACGAAGCGATTTCTACAGCAAGGCGACCTATATTACCAATAACCTAAAGTCTCTGCCAACAGGAAGGAGTGCATTTTGCAAATTTTTGGAACAGTTTCTACGGCAGGAGGGACTTGTTCCTCGAAGATGGACTTCATCTTAATGAAGTTGGAGCTGCGCGTTTAGGAAGACTATTTCATAATACTGTCTCTTCTTTTCAGGCTGCCGTAACCCGAACGGTCCCAGCGTAAATTCCACAAATTTCCCCCGTGCTCGCGAAGGTGTCGCAATTACAAACAATTTGAAGGTTTTATCCTTAAATGCTCGTAGCCTACGAAATAAAATAAACGAATTTTTTTCTTTAATTGCTTGTAAAGACTATGATTTAATTGCGATAAATGAATCGTGGCTTAGCACTGAAACACGTGACTTTATAGGGGAGTATCAAATTAAAGGTTATAGACTTTTTGTTAAAAACAGAATAGGTAGGCGAGGAGGCGGTGTTATGTTGTATATCAAAGATAATATTGCGAACGTTATAGAAGTAAAGCACTCAATTCCAGAACCGATAGATTCGACTATAGCAGAACTTAAATTGAACGATTTTCAAAAAGCGTTTGACACCGTGCCACACAAAAAACTCATTGAAAAAACTAAGGCTCATGGAATCAGGGGTGTAGTAATAAATTGGCTAGAAGAGTGGTTGCGAGGCAGGAAACAGAGGGTGGTCGTTGATGGAGCGGAGTCGTGTTGGGCTAATGTAGCGAGTGGCGTTCCTCAGGGTTCTGTATTGGGCCCCTTGCTTTTTCTTATATATATTAACGATTTAGATGTCGGCCTAGTCAGTACAGTTTCAAAGTTTGCGGATGACACGAAGCTGGGTGGTAGGGCGATTAATGACGAAGATAGAGGTAAAATTCAGGAAGATCTGAATAAAATCGTTGATTGGTCAGTCACATGGCAAATGAGATTTAACGTGGATAAGTGCAAAATTTTGCATATAGGTTCGCGTAACGGTAATTTTGCGTATAGTATGTCAGGGAAAGATTTAACAAGCGTAGAGCAGGAAAAAGATTTAGGAGTTATAGTCACTGGTGATTTAAAAGTAGCGAAACAAAGTACAGCAGCGGTCAATAAGGCGAACAAAGTGTTAGGTTTTATAGCTCGAAATTTTGAGTACAAATCGCGCGATATTATAGTTCCTCTTTATAAATCATTAGTTAGACCCCATTTGGAGTACGCGGTCCAATTTTGGAATCCGCATATGCGCAAAGATATAGACAAAATCGAAAGAGTTCAAAGACGAGCAACTAAGATGATTCCGTCTCTTCGGTCAAAGTCGTACGAGGATAGGCTTAAGGAGTTAAAATTTACTACTCTCGAGACTAGGAGGTTAAGGGGTGATCTAATCCAGGTTTTCAAAATTATGAATGGGTTTGATAACGTAGATAGAGATAGCTTTTTTGAAATATTTCACTATAATAGGACTAGAAATAACGGGTGTAAGTTGACAAGTAGAAGGTTCGAGACAGCAGTTGCGAAAAACCTTTTTACGCATAGAATAGTAAATACCTGGAATAGTTTGCCGGTAGAAGTAATTAGTAGCACGTCTATAAACATGTTTAAAAATCGATTAGACGCGCATGTTGATAGAAAGGGTATAGTTTAAGGTAGTAAAATTAAGGCTTTCTGGGGATAGATCCCACAGCTCAAAACAAGTGTTTTGGGATATAGGGAGGCAGCGTCTTGGGTTAGGGGATACTCTCTGTCCTTACACACCCCATTTAAAGAGATTCCTCTGCCGAGCGGTGCCCCCCATAGTACTGTGAGGTATTGAAAAACTCATGATCTTCACTTGCCCCACAAACACCTTTAAATGGGAGACCCATAATGGGTGCACACACATTTCTACATTACTGTACAGTCTTTACAACCACACCTACACTTTTCATCCTAAGTGTATATATTGTAATGTATATGGTTGTAAATTTTTACTTGGTCCGCAATCGATATGGACCGTGACTTGATGGATACCGTAATGAAATTGACTGGATTCTTTGGATCTGATATATTTGCATGTCCGTTATAAATAGATATAGAGTGTAACATTTGTGGATAGTAGTCTATTATGACTTGATCCTCTGGATCCAGAGATTCTATCTTTAGTTTTAAATCGATAATTAATTAGTTTTAAATTGATAATTATTTAGTTTCGTAAAAATTGGTCGTTGCCAATTTACCGGCAGTTGTTACATAAATTTCTTATGTTCTTGTGGTTCGGAACCCACGTAAAATTGTAGGTCCCCTCCGCCACCACGGAGGACATACACAATACACGATTACGAACACAGTTAGGTAGACCAGCCATGAGTGGATCCTAGGGTCTTTGTTGGTCTGAAACATTATATATATACAGGGTGGGCCAAAAAACTATTACCCAACATTTGAAAAAATATTGTGGCTCACCCTTTATATTGATCTTACTGCTGAGGCTGTATGTTGTACCCATACTTTTACTCTTTCAAACGCTCTCTTTGAATCTAGATTGAACGCCCCAGGAGTAGAGGTACAGGCTCACAAATGGAGGAAGGTATTAGAATATGGTGCTCAATTGAAAGGCGGTCAAAGTCAGCAACTGATACTTTCAAATGACAGTCAGTTTCTCCATAAATAATTAATTTTCCTAATTTTTACACAAAATAATTAATTTATTTCCTTTTTCAGTTCAGACCATCATTCTGCTATAGTTGGTGAACAAGTTATAACATAATGAATACTCTTTGGAAGATGAAGAAAGAGTTTCCGAATAAACGATGGACGATAACTGGACTTCAATATCTCATAAAGAAAATCGATATCACAGTGTCGACCAAACGAAAAGAAGGCAGTGGAAGGCCAAAAACATCACGTACTGATGAAAATATTGACATGGTTTCATCCATGATATGCAGTCAAGAAGAACGGCCCAACACCCACAAGTCGGTTAGAGAAATTTAAAAAAACTACTGGTATTTTTCGCTCTAGTGTTCGTCGTATAGTAAAAGATGATCTGGCTCTTAAATGTTTAAAAAGAGTCGAAGTTCATAAGCTCTCTGCATCAAATAAGCAAGCAAGAGTTGAAAATTGTCGTGCTCTGTTAGATCGATTCCCCGACTGAGAAGTGTCGAAAATATGGTTCAGCGAGAGAAGACCTTTATGGTTGCTTCAACAATAAACTCATAAAATGACCGAGTTTATGGAAGACAGGACAAAAAAATCTATCAGTCTAGATCGACTTTGCAGTGAACGTCCGCATTTTTCTCAAAAAGTCATGGTTTCCATCTTTATTTCAAAGTTAGGGAAGTCAGAGATTGTTTTTGTTGATCAAAATGCCAAAATCACTGCTGCTTATTACCAAGAAAAAATCCTTGATGCGGTACTGCCGTCGATAAGGGAGAAGTCAAGGTTGCAAGCGTGCATTGATAATGGAGGGGGGCACATTCCGCATAATCTTGGACTCAATTAGGTAACTGTATAGAAACAAAGTTTTTCTACCCGTGTCCGTATAAGAGCGAATTACAAAATAATGGTTACAGTTAGCAAAACTCCAACTTTACCACGAGATAGACCATGAAATTCTATACAGGACACGTATATTGATTGTACAAATACCATTTGATAAAGGTACAATTATATTGTTCAAAATCAGGGTAATAGTTTTTTTGGCCCACCTTACAAAGGTTCCGTGCGATGATTTCTCACTTCGCGAAGGTCAAGCTTGTCGCCTCTCCTCTCGAGTTGGCCTGGTGAAGTAGTGAGTTGGATTCTTGCGCTCTCCACCTCACATAGCCAGGTACGCCCAGCTCATCGGGAATTGTTCTGAGCCAGGCGTCTAGTCTTCTTTTGAAGATTTCCACTGCAACTCCCTTCGTGTTTCTTAGGTCTTTGGGCAACTGATTAAACAGTTTTGGTCCTTTCACTACAAAACTATTTTCTTTCAGGGTTAAGGATGTTCCCTGTCTCGCCTTCAATTTGGGAATACGACACAGTCTACCGCTTCTACCTTCCATCGTTGTTTGGGGAGTTATGGGATTCAGAGTAAGATTAGGGACTAGCCTCTCCATTATTTTCCAAGTGTAAATAATGGTGTATTAGGGTGTGTCAATTTGGGAGGTGAAAATTAATTTTGGCCAATTCCTTCACTGAGGGGTTTTAAAAATATGTTTTTGGATGTTAAGAATTCAAATCTGCTATTATTTTTGTGATTGCTCAACACTTAGCTTGGTAAATCTACGTTTGATTAAAAAGCACATAAATTGCTCTCGGAAAACAACATTTATTAATTTTAGCTTCTCAAAATGTCAGGTAATGCTATAAAAATTTTAGTTTCTCTGCATAAAACATATCCTAGTAATCATAAAACATATCCTTGTAATCATAAAACAACATTAGAAAGTAATGACATCCGTAAAAAAAAATATTTAAACAACAAGTTTCATCAAGTCTTGCTTTGATTCGTTCTTGGACATCAGCCGCCGACTTGCTTCTTGGCCTCTGATATAGCCCTCACGTTTCTCATGTGTATACACCCTGCCTGCTGCCTCTGTGACTTGTTTCACACACCTCTCTATTGACTGAGCATGACAGGGCCACTGTGGAACTTGCATAGGCTTGTCAAAGAACTTCTTTACTTCCGCTGTAGTCAGTTTACATGTCAAAGGAGGTTCAAATACCTCGTCAGACCAGTCTGTCAGCTCCAACACGGAAGAAGCACTGGTGTTGATGGAAGGTGTCTTCCTGGGACGTACAGAAAGATCTCCAAGTGTGTCATCATCTCCACCCCTCATGTCAACAATCTTTTGGACACCAGCTCTCCTCTCCTCACTGTCATCTGAGCACAAGAGTGTCTGGATTATCATTTCGCTGAATGCATACCATGCTGAGCGCTTGATGGTTGGCAAAACAGCATCCACTACAGCCTTCTTTTTCAGCCTAACTAGCCGCAGCTGAAACAAGATGTGGCGTGGGCCTTCCACCCAAGAGTGTTTTACTTTGATGTTGAACCAACAGGGGTAGTACACACCAACAATGTATTCCACTATCAGTCTTAAGTTGTTGAGGGTTTTGCCTTTAAGGCCATGTTTTGAAACCCATATGCGACAAAGCCTGTTTGCTGTTGTCAACCACCTTGAATGGCTCACTGGACCAATTTCAAGAAGGGCCAGATCTGTGGGAAGTTCTCCTGTCCTTATGGCCTGTGTGATCATATACCCGTACGCTTGATCAGTAGAGAGATCCTTTACGATATTGTCACTCAGTGAAGTAAGAGGCTCTCCAATTGAGAGTTTGGTGAATGAAGGATCAATTTCAAGTTCGGTTGCAGTGTCTAGCATCTTGCCAATGTTACCTGTCCACTTGTTGTTAGAAAAGGTCTTCCCATCCAGTGCTGTGATCAAGTGTCGCAGGGGTAACTCGTTAGTGTGGAGGGCACAAACCAACCAGATCAGCTTACGGCAAAGCTTGACCTCTACCCAATGCATGGAACCACCCTCCCAGCCAGTGTTAACATTTGTAGAATCACCTCCAATGGCCTGCAGGCTTTTATCAATGCCCTTCTTCTTCATGAAATCTACAAGATTATCAGCAATAACTTCAGCAGGTTTTTTTCTCGTTGAGCCTTTCTCAGGAGTGAAGTGGTAGAGATATCTTCCACCTGGCTCACTGCACACAGAATAATGCTTTCTTTGATGATGCTGGGGAACTGACGATCTGAATTGTCTGCTTTCAGCATAACTTTAGTTGTATCTTGACGGCCGTCAAAGAAGATGCAGTCAATTTCACCCTTCTTACAAAGATCATCAAATTCCTGATCCAGGGATCTCATAACTTTTTCTTGGGCCCTCTTGACTTTATTGTGATCAACTACAAGTCTCTTGTCTTCTCAGTGATCAAGCCAGCATCCATAAAGGCAGCAGTGGTGATGGCAGCTGTGGCACGCAGGCCAACACCATATCTGATGCTATGCATAGCAACATTAGGTATTTCTAATGTGTTGTACTCTGGCTTTTTATTGGAAGTTGAAGACGTGCTTGGTATTTCTAATGTCACTTCATAACTTCCATCCTTTCCATCTTGAGCATCAGCTATTTGTTCTTCATTTTCATCATCAGAGAAAATTATTTCATTTGATGGCATTGAAACATCCTGCTTACTTGTTTGCTTATATTCAGCAAGCCTTCTTCTTTCGTCTTCTTGCCGCTTCTGCTTTTTGACTTGTCTGTTGTGCTCAGGTTGATCTGGCAAGCCAATCTGATGTGGTCCAATAGAACCAGACTTGTCTCTCTGACCTTTAATGAAAGCAAGTTCCTTCACAGGGATCTTCATCTCCCTAGGGCATGTACAGTTAATGTGAGTTTCGTTTTTGCAACCAGCATCTGCAAGGCAGCCAAATTCAGAGCAGAGAACAATTTTACACTTGCAACTGAGGATGTCAAAAAGCTTGTCAAGTTTTGCAATGAAAGCCTCTTTGACATGTAGCTTTCCTCTCCCAAGAGATATGTTTTTGGCCTGCTCCCAGCTCTCTTGGATCTTAAGATTGTGACTCGTGAATTTACAACGGGGGCTACAAAAGAACTGTTTGCTCGTTCCCACTTTTCAAGCACTTTAGGGTAAATGTCCTTTGCAAGACTGGCTGCTGGGTAGTTTCTCACATCCTCACCACTTTGTTCTCTTAGCAGTAGCCCATATTTCAGAACGTCTCTCAGAGTTGGGAGTTCAGAGGGCAACAACTCTCTACCAGTTCCAATTAGGTTGCTCATATGTGTGAATGTCCCCAGTCTTGTCCTCCTTTTAGAAGCCATTGTAGGTCAATTCCCACTGGTTAGAATGGTAGCACTGACGGACAAGTAATCTTCAGCACACTGATGAATATGTTTCAACCTGTGAAATAAGCAAAAACAGCAGTGCATTATATATACAGCATATATAATTATTAATATAACAATTATTATATAATTCCACAAAAAAGTCAAAAAAGTCACTATTTTTATGTAGCTTCTTACCAAGCAAAACTAAATTATATTAAATTAAAAATATCTTTAGAATTCCTAAGTCATGCTGCAACTTTTTAGCACCCTCATATTTGGAATTTGAAAGTTGAAAAATTCGACACACCCTAATGGTGTATCTCTCTCTTCTCCTTTCCAGTGAATATAGGTCTAGTTCTCGTAACCTTTCCCAGTAATTTAGTTCTTTGCACCAATTGATCTTGGCTGTGAAGCTTCTTTGGATCCCCTCCTGCTGTCTAATGTCTTCTTTTTTATATGGGGAAGTTAGGACCGAGCAGTATTCTACAGTAATTTGGGTATGATCAGGGTTTTCAGTAGAGGAATCATTACATTCCTATCCCTTCGTTTAAAGGTTCACAATATCTGACCCGTTATTCTCTTTGCTCTGTTTACTGCTATCTTATTTTGTGTTTCAAATTTCGCATCATCTGTCATTACAACCCCTAAATCTTTTGCTCTGGAATTTCTCTGAATCCTGTCCATTTGGGGTATAATATTCCATGCACTTTAGGTCTTCTCTTTTTCCTTACCGTAATAGCTGAAATTTCTCGGTGTTAAACTTCATATTGTTGTCTTCAGTCCACTTGTAGATTTTGTTTATGTCGGTTTGTAGAGATCCTATGTCTTCTGGGTTTCTTATTTTTCTACTGATCTTTGTGTCATCCGCAATGGATGTTACTGTGCTGTCTCTGGTAACGTCCTCATCTATGTCAGTTAGCATGATTATGAAGAGTAGTGGAACTAATACTGTTCCTTGTGGTACTGAGCTGAGGACCTCTGATTCTGATGAAGATACTCCTTGTACTGTAACGACTTGCCTCCGCTCACTAAGGAAATTATATATCCATTTCCCTACTTTTCCTGTCATTCCCATATATTTCAGTTTATGTATTATGATTCCGTGGTCACACTTGTCGAACGCTTTAGCAAAGTCTGTGTATAGTACATCATAGTTTTCATTACTTTCAAGTGAATCAATAATGTTGTTGTAGTGTTCCATTAGTTGTGATAGGCATGATCTGCCTGATCGAAACCCGTGTTGGTTATCATTGAATTTTTTCTGAGTTTCCAAAAAGTCATAGATTTTCTGTCTAACTATTCTTTCAAATATTTTAGTGAGATGAGATGTAAGCGACACTGGCCTATAGTTTTTGGCCTGGGATCAATCTCCTCCTTTATATATTGGGACTACAGTATGTTCGCGCTCTTCAGGATGCCCGGTATTTCTCCCGTGTCTAATGATCGTCTCCATATCCAGTATAGGGGCTCAGCGATTGCATTCTTGCAGTTTTTTATCAGTGTGGCATTCCATTTATCCGGTCCTGCCGCGGAGTGTGTTTTTAGTTTCCCTATGCTGTGTAATATCATCCGTCGTAAGTCGAAATCCTTTATACTTTCCCCTTGTGGTTCTTCTTCAAAGAACGCGTTTCTATCGCAAATCAATTTGTCAGTTTTTGGGATACTGAAAGATGATTCATACTGAGCTTTTAATATTTCAGATACTTCTGTTAGATCATCAGATAAATCACTGTTCTCATTTTTTAAAGGTCCGACAGTCGCTTGGTTTTTCGACTTTCTTTTTGCGAATTATAGAAGTACTTGAGTTAACCTTTATCGCTTCTATAGCGTCATCTTCTTCTTTTTCTGTATGCTTCTCGATTTGTTCCTGTATGACGCATCGATACTTTTAGTTTATCATTTAATATTTTTCTGATTTGTTATCTTTACAATTACTTAATTTTGCAGTCACTCTTTCTCTTTCGTCAATGCCCTGTTTTGTCTTTCGAACCTGCTTCTCTTCCTCTTTGTTGTATCTTTTGGGACATGTTTTTCCACAATTTTCTAACGTCTTCTCCTCTAACGTCATTAGCATCCTTCCGTTGTCTTGGCCTCGAAAATGGTTTTCCCAATCTATTACTTCTCATGCTGGATGTCACATCTTCCCAGTTTATAGCTTTGGAGTGAAAATTAAAATTTTCGAATTTGCTTCGTTCTGTTGTGCTGTTCTTTCCTTTCTGTTGCTTTATATTAGTTGTTATTCAATGATATATATAGATATATATAATATATATATATATATATATATAATATATACCTTTGGGTTAGCTTCAGCCCGAATTGTTCATTCTGACGAAGGTCAAGTTTTCACTCCACCTTAGACCTACAGTTTAAACGTGGAATCCGAACCACGCCCCATCAGCAGCTCAGCGTCTTAACCACTAGGTCACCTAGGGTACCCATTTATCTACCAACCACTTTCTTTATTGTGTGGAAGGATGAACAGTTGGGTTTTTGCCTCGCGCCGGCTGCCGTCGGGTCTCGAACCCGGGGCCGATGGATTCGTAGTCAGCGACGCTAACCACTACACCACCGAGGCGCATCACGAGGCGTATATATATATATATATATATATATATATATATTGTAAAATAATAAAGCTAATAAAAGAAAATTAAATTATTGTTTTCGATATAATATATCCGATATATTTTGATATAATATGCATATTCGAAACGTAAGATTTTACTTGCAATTAATTTATATTGTGTCTGAACGTCAAGAGGGAATAATAATAAAGGACTTACTAAAAATTCAGTTTTCTGTGCCAACTGAATTTAATGTTGTAGTGAAAGATTGTGACAAACTTATATACAAGGATGAATGGAATTGAGCTCCATATTCCTCCTTATTGTTAACAACTGGAGTCAAGCAAGTAAAAAATAATAAATAAGAGAATGGATCAATAATAATGAATTCACAATCACATGAAGATATTAGCTTAAGTTGACAGTCTTTTACTGACTCAATCATATGAACAAGATTGAGGAATCTATAAAGGGTTAAGGTGATTGGCCTACAAACGATTTTCATAGGGTAGTTAGAAACCTACGGAAAAATAAATAGTTCAGCGTCTTTGAGTAAACATAGCTTTATAGGCACCGGAATTTTTCAAGGAAAGGAACTGGTCGACCGACAATGATAATTTGTGATTCATTACAATTTACACTCTAAAACAATAATTATGGTTAAAAATATTAAAAGTATACCCACTGCACTTTACCGGCAGTGTTTTGTCCCGTTTTTACCTTTTTTTATTGCTGAGATAGCAAATGGATTTTTAGGAGAAACTTTTATCTTTCATTTGACGCCGCACTACAAGTAAATCAGATTTTACAATAATTATGCTTTATGATACCGACATGAGCAATTCTGAATCGAATTCCAATTAATTTAACTTAATGTATAATAAATTAATGTACAAAAGTGATGCCAGGTTTTATTCATTGTCCTTCTTAGGCCGGCAGAGATGAAAGGAAGAAGATACATTTTAAGTTATAGAAAAATGTTTTATGAATGATTTCAGAGCGGGTTGAGAAAGTCTCAGGTCATTATTTTCACAATCCATTAATTACGCGATAGAGACCTAATATAGGTTTTATTAATCGACGAAAAGTAGCGGTTCAATATCGGTGATTCAGCTTTAAATGCGGACGCTTCACTGCCCTTTCTCCCGATATTGTAACTTCTGTATTGGATGCGGGTAGTCCCCTGTAAATCACCTTTGTGGACTGTTCCAAACAACCAAACGCGCGAGTTAAAGAAGCCAATTTATGCGTGTTTCGAGTCGTACGCGAATGAATATCCGTCACTAACCGCGTCAGTCGAAGGTTAAAGTGGAGTGCTAACGGGGAGGGTCGACACACATATACACACAGGTCAACAGAAAAGGAGATCTCCTCAGAGGACTTTTCACTTATGAATTATTCTCTTTAATCCTCCAGCGATAATGTTGAAGCTATACTCCTTATGAATTACATGTACTCAGCACTGAGGGGCAATTACACTTTAGATGACAATCCAAATATGTAATATGATATAGAATGGAAAATTCTTAGAAATACTTTCAACAAAAACATTTTCCATTTTCTATAGAATTTGCGATAGCTGTCTCGATGCAAGTGAACACTCGTACCATTTTAATGAGACGTTGAATTCTTTTTCTCGAATGGAAAATTTTTCAACTAAACTGGTTTTGCCTGCGCAAAGAAAGAAGATGAAACGCATTTTAAAGCATTTAAACCTAGCGTAGCCTAAAGTAGTTTCACCTTACCTAACCTAACCGAATTATACATACATGTCTAACATCTTATTTTTCAAAGAAAATCATTTGGAGTTTCATAGACAATAAAAATATAATAAAATTTACTACAAAGCAATTTTTTTTATTCCATCATTTTTCTCGTAGAAAGTATAATATTTTCTCTTTTCACGTCATGATACATTCTTTATAATTATTATTTCTTCCTTTCTTTGTTCTTCATTATACTGACCTCTTGGTCTTTCTTATTCCTTTTCAAATGCGTATAATGCACGTATATTAGGGGGTCATACTGTATGAAAACTTATGTTTTTATGGGTTTTAGATACAGTATTTATCGGAAAAAATTATATCTCTCACTGACGGCAATGTAATAAGACAGAAGCTTTCTTACCACCAAATTGAACTGAATGAAGTTCTAATATCCAGAATTGGGTTTTATTTTTAATGAGAAAAGTCATTTTCGTCCTGCAGAGAGTATATAACTTATTTAGAATTCGATTGGGAGGACGCTCCACAAATGAAATGACTCTGACAGATGTTGTTCTTTTATAAGGAGGAAGAGATATATAAAAGAGAGAGAGGGGTAGATAAATTGATAAATAAATAAGTAATGTAAGCAAAATATATATATATATATATACAGTATATATATATATATATATATATATATATATATATAGAAAGAAGAGAGAGAGAGAGAGAGAGAGAGAGACAGACAGACAGACAGACAGATAGAGAGAGGAAGTAATTATTCACTATTTTTTTAATACATGTTACATAAGAATATAAATTTCTGTGCAATGTTGGTTGGTATTTTTGATAATTTCATGAAATTATTGTTTAAGCCAAAGAAACTACTCAAATCTAAACGACAAAGTGACGGTTGTAACGAAGTAGATTTGTATTTATAATAATTAGCATGAACTACAATTTATTAAAAACTTAGAAAGCAAGATTTAATGTAAATTTTTATCTTAAGTCAAATTTTGAAGAGATATTTCAAAATTTTCTCTTAAAATTTAATATTTTTTATATTTGCAATACCTCTTAATTTCCGTTTCAATATTTTCACGTCGAAAAATTCGAGCCAAAAGAAAAATATGAAAAGAATAGAATCCATTTTCTGTGGGATTATTTATAAGAAAATTTTTAAGGTAGAGTAAATCATAAATTACATTTATAATTTAAATGGATTAGTTACTGCCGAATCATTATTTAATTTCAGCGATAGTTTTTTATCATTTACAGTTTTGACGCAGATGCTTTTAAGCAGTGATGTAGGTCTCGAGACCGATCTCGAGACCCAATTTGCAGATCTCGATCTCGATCTCGGTCTCCGCTATTTAGGTCTCGGTCTCGATCTCGGTCTCGACAGACGCGGTCTCCGTTTTTCTCCCCGAGACCTTTCGAGACCTCTCGAGACCATAATGAAAAATACATGTTATTGGCATACTCATGATGGTGGCTTGGTTGAACAGACAATTCAGAATGTTTATGAAAGTTTGTAAAAGTAAGGGACTCTAGGTATTCACTAATCAGTCACCCTGTTTTGAGTTGCCACGTTTGTCTTGCGGGGGAGTGTGGGCCTGAATTTTTTTAGGTTAGCACTACAAAAAAGTTTGCCCCCCCCCCCCCGTCAGATTAATTTTATTGAAAATGGAAACACTAAATAGAAAATTATACATATTATATATATATATATATCTACACACACATATATATATTATATATAATATATATATATATATATATATATATATATATATATATATATATAAAAGGCCACTTAGTGTTGCCAGACGGCGTGTCAACCTCTGTGGCGTGATAAAAACGATTATCCTCCCATCCAATATGTATTTGAAAAATAAAATGCTTCACACAAAAATAATGCAAGAAATACAGCATAAAGAAACAGTACCGATAAATTCAATAAAGCATAGAATAACTCGACAACCCTTCACATCACTTATATTTACAACGTGCCGATTCGTAGAACAAATCTCAATTGCCAATTGTAAATGTTAAAAAATGACGTCATCAATGATGTCACGGCGGAACTTTTATCAAGCCACACCTCCCCTTAAGCTGAATTTATTTTGTAAATTTTGTTTCCTAATCAGTTTTTGGCACGTGCTGTTAGTGACAGTGTGTAGTTTAGTTTTGTATTCCATTTTATGAATCTCATATTTTAGACAACTGCTCTCCATAAAGTTTTGGCACCAGAAAAGGGATAAATTCCCATCAGTGGCCAATATTGCCATGACTGTTTTAACAGTGCCTGCCTCTAGTGCTCCAATTGAGCGTGTATTTAGCCATGGAGGCATAATAATGAGGCCCCACAGAAGTCGAACTTCAGCAGATCTTCTGAGCATGCTGATGTTCCTTAAGTGTAATGAGTACTTATCATGCTTTAAATAAATGCACAAGTCAAACTGGGTAGTGGGTACGTTCATTAAACTTTCTGTAACAGATATAAAAGAAGTAAATAAAAAAAAAGTACGTATATATATATTCATTTGTTAATTTATAGGCTACACTTTTTGCATTCAACACACTACATCTGAGAAAGTAGTTATTAGTTTATTAATATACTTAACATAGTCTAATTTCCATAGTAGTGTAAAACAAATTGAAAGGGCATGAGCTTGGTCTCGATCTCGATCTCGGTCTCGAATTTTAAGGGTCTCGATCTCGGAAGGTAGATCTCGATCTCGAACCTTTGATCTCGGTCTCGATCTTTGTCTCACAGGATCAGGTCTCGGTCTCGGTCTCAGTCTCGGACTTGGTGGTCTCGACTACATCACTGCTTTTAAGAGATAATTATTGTTCGTTTTATGCATTATTATTATTATTATTATTATTTCATTATTATTATTATTATTATTATTATTATTATTATTTCATTATTATTATCATTATTATTATTATGATGATGATTATTATTATTGTTATTATTATTAATATTATTATTGTTGTTGTTATTATTGTTATTATTATTATTATTATTATTATTAGTAGTAGTAGTATTTTATTATTTTATTATTTTTAAATTGTTATTATTATTATTTTTATGATTATTATTATTATTTTATTATTTTATTATTATTGTTATGATTATTATGATTATTATTATTATTATTATTATTAGTCTATTATTATTATTATTATTAATTTTTTTATTATAATTATTATTATTATTATTATTATTATTTTTTTGTTTTTTTATTATAATTATTATTATTGTTATTATTATTATTATTATTATTATTATTTGCATAGCATAAGTCACCATTTCATTTCAAAGACTTTTCTAATTTTCTAAAGCTATTTCTTGATGTTCAACTTTTGAGGAAAATTGTTCTATGTACAAGAAACCAACACGGTTGGATGCACAAAATACTGTACAGGGTGTCCCGTAAGTCTGGACCCATAGGGAAAAATTAATAAAATTACAAAATAGTCCCAGTTTAGCTGGACATGCGTCGAAGTGACTTCTTGGGACTGACAGCGAAGCTAGCCAACACATTGGTACTGGTTTCGTCTTCCGTAACAGTCCTTGAAGGTCCTCTGCGAGGTTTGTCAGCTACGGATCCAGTTTCCTTAAATTTGGCTATCAACTTGCCAACACATCTGTGTGTGATTGGTGCGCGGTCTGGATGCATATTGTTGAATTCTTCGGCCACTTCCCGGTGACTGCGGGTCCAGACCAGCAAAATAACTTGAACTCTCTCCTCTCTAGTCAGTGACATGGTTTACCTGCAACATAATAAAAAAATATATTATAAATCCCTATGGGTCCAGACTTACGGGACACCCTATACAGTATATTCCGGCGTTTCATTCTAACACTACAGACTGTCCAGTGGTTAATCTTTAAGAACTACACCACAATACTTTAAAAATGTACTGTCTCTATACTTTATCCTTTTTAACTGAAATACATATCCAATAAATATTGAACAAAGATATGTCCATTTGAACACATAACTTGTGTCCCTCACAAGAAAGTATATTGAAAGAAATATTATGCGGATATTGGAAAATTATCCTTATAATAATCAATGGATATTTTGCAGTCACTGTGACACTAATAAAGCTTCCGTATGATATGTATTGAATATCTAATTTTTATCCACTTTTTCTCCCTCTATTTTGTATATTTAGGTATTTGTTTATCTATCTCTCGAGCCACTTCTATTAGATCAATATCCTGATAATAACTTCAGCCACAGCCATCGAAATATGCAGAAGATATATAGTAAACACAATGGGTGGATCATTTTTAGATATCTTGTGAATATGTATACACTGATGTACATGTGTGGATAGACAGATGATAAAAGACGTTATTAATTGATTTTGATAAGACATCCTTCTGATATACATTGGACATCTGGGTTTCACCCATTTTTTATCCTTCGAAATCCATTTATGTGACCAATGACTGACAACTTTGGACAGCATCTACAAATGGAATTGCCATCAGCATAACCCGTGCTAGGTAAACTTATGATTCCTCTTGTAAATAATAATAATAATTAAAAAAGTAACTTACAAATTTAAGCTGCCTTGCAGTTTTATAATTTTATAATCCTTATGATCTTATAATTTTGTAAATTTCATAGTCCTTCAAATTTTATAATTTTCAATTTTAAGATTTTACAATCATATATTGTGCTTTTCAAGTTTAAGCTTTTATAATTCTATAATTTTGTAACTTCTCAACCAACATGATTCCACAAAGACTCCGTCCACAAAGAATTAATATTCGTTGTTTTAGTTTCAAAAGAATTTATTTTTCTTCTGAATATAAAGTTTATATAAATACATATACAAAATTCTAACCTAAAAAGGTTATTCAAAAATTGTAATGTAGAGCAGAAGCAATTTGTTATACGCATTAGTAATTCTGAATGGCGTAACTCAGTGGCTCCCAAACTTTTTGAGTCATTATCCCATTTTCACATGGATACCCTCATGGATACCCGCACCCTACCTGTACCCCATGTAAAGCCAATCCAAGTGTTGCCATGTCGTCTATTTATGCATTTTCTGTACTTTAGAAGTACTTGCAGAGTACCAAATTACCCCACTGAGAAAGCCAAATTACCCCAATGAGGTAATTTACCCATAGTTTGGGAAACGTTGATGTAACGAGAAGAAAACTCTGTACGTTGTTTGAAGGATCTTAGGAAGAGCGGTTCGAATACGCTAAGTATGAAGAGAATTTATATCATACATTTGTTTCTTTCGACATAATGTGACTGTCGAGGTGTACTTCTGAGTATACGAAAGGCCTTGGAATAATTTTCTTTTTCCTTGTGGGCTTGCATCATAATGTGACTAAATGAATATCTGGCTAAGTTAGAGTTAAGCAAAGAAATTTTAATGTAAAAATAAAATTTGAGGAAATTCACTTGGACTTCATGCGGAAAATTTGAATATGATTAATTCCAAAGTAAGATTAATTTATTTTTAATTCAAATTTCAAATCAACAAAAGTATTTGATAAAGGAAAAATTAATTAGTTCTGCAGATTGCAGATTGATGAAATTTTGCTAATATGCAGAAAACTTGGATGGAAAGTTGTACTTCAAAAAAGTAGCTGTGGCTTACAGGATGATTTTCTATGAAGTGATGGAGATACGGCTCTCTGTGCACTGATATGATTTTACCAGTTAGTTTTATTTTAGTTATTTATAAGCACACGTACGAGTATGCTTACTTTAGAGTAAAATTTTGAATTTTATCATGGGCTCTTTATTATGATTATTTTAACAATTTTTGTATTATAGTGGTAAGCAACTTAATCGTTAGGTATGTAATATTTTAAGTGTAATTGTATCGTTGATTGTTACTGTTTTCATAGCACTGATGATGGTAACAGAGAGTATCGAAAATTGTGCAAGCATATAAATGTTCATTCAGGGATTGGCCTTGCTCTTTCTTATATATATTTATATGTATTTTGATCGACCCAATTCTCATTTTCAAGGGGGCTTACTTTTCCAGGCCGGTGGCTTTACTGCCTGTCTCATTGCTCTCAGTTAGATGATGGGCATAAAGGAACAACCAACCAACCGTTATCATTCTGTCCTGAAGAACGTCATATAATCACCGTAAGGGAAAATCTGGTCCCTGTTTAACTACCAATTAAATATTCCCATCCATTTCATTCTATTACAGTTTACTTTATTTATATATATATATATATATATATATATATATATATATATATATATATATATATATTTACATTTTTAGCGTATTTTAATTGAAGTCTTGGCCATTAAAAGCGAATTTTTAAGTCAATAAATGTAACTGAAGAATTTTGTAATTGACTAAATTCTGTTTGGAAGAAGTCACGTTGGGTTTCAGCAGTCATCGTTACAGGACAAAACTTTTCGAGGGAAGGGATATGAATGTAAAACATAAAACACTCTTTCTAAGTAAATAAGAGAGTGAAAGAAAACTCCACAAAACTTTCGTTTGCTGCAGAGTAGTGTAACGAAAGTTAAAAGGCTAAATTTGCTATTGTTGTAATATTCAATAATTGGTAAGGTAATTTAATAACACTAATTATAATTTTTAACATTGTAATGATGAAAAATTACAGGACTTTCTTTAAAAGTGTTGGTTCAGTTCTCTGTTTTAATCATTTTATTCTACCGTATTATTTAACCCAAAGTTTAGTAACCCACGTTTGTCTTCGCTTACAGAATAATGCAGATGATGAGATGAGAACGTGTTTGGGGCTCTCACACGTCATCTCTGGAGTGGTGATCGCTTGGTTTCTGTTTGACAATGCTCGAGGGGCGTCACCACTCCTAGTTCGAGTCTCACCCACCGCTAACCATGCGCAGAGGCTCATCGCCGCTAAGAAGCTCCTCGAAGAATCGCCCTTGATCGACGGGTAAGGATGAGGGAATAGGGAAGAAGGAAGGGGGACGCGAGAGCAGGGAAAAGGGCACAATGAGAAGGAAAAAAACATCTAAAGGGATAAAGTACAGTATATAATGGGAAATATGAGACGAGAGAGAGAGAGAGAGAGAGAGTGAGTGCAAATTGAATATAAATTGCAACCCCCACAGTAGTTATTTATTAAAAGCCATTTCTAAATCTCTGTTGAGGAAAATGGAAGTAACATATGTTTAACCTAAAAGTAGTTGAATCCAAGTTCTTAGAATGATCAAGGCAAACATCTACAATTAATACGTCTACTTTAAATTTCTTATGTACACATTAGTACATAGGCAGTATCTATCGGAGAAACATCCTTCAAACAATGTGGTAATTTTACACTTAGTTTAATTTAGCATCGTAAACCTATTAGAAAAACACAGTTTTATTCACTGGGTTACTTCACAACAACATAAAAACTTACCCCACCTCCCCAAAATAGTAAATAAATAAATATTTAATAAACACTTTCGCCAATAATTATTTAAATATCTTAACAGAATAAAAAGGTTACCTTCTCGGTCACCGAGTACAGATATTGTAAACTTAATGTAAAAGTTCAAGCTCTGTATTATATTATCCATTTCCTATGCAAAGCAATTTAGATAACACATGGTTGAAGTGTCAGAATATGTAAAGGTGGTTCTCGAAGTACCCCTGAAAATTTAATTGAGAGAATTTAATGCAATTAATATTATTTTTAACAGATTCAAATATTTAAAATATTTTGTGCAGTAATTTAAAGCAAATTGCAAAACACACTTTGAAAAATACTGTAGCACCGTTTATAATTTTAAGTTTGAGGATATATCACAAAATGAAAATCTGCCGTTTAACATAATGAACATTAAGTAGGGATGTTAAATTGAATTTGGTTAAGGTAGATTAGGTAATTTTAATGTTTTTTAATGTTTCGTCACCTTGGTTTGTTCAAGTCCAAACAATTTCTTGAGAAAATTTTGCATTCAAGAAAAACTTTTCGATGTCTTGAGCATTTGGTCCGTGGGTCAAAAAGGTTTATCTTTCAAAGAGCTCTTAGCGTGCGGATCAGGATGATTGCTGAACAAATTTTCGATAGATTGTCCATCAAAATATCAAAGGAACTGAAGTTATTATGACTAATTTTCTAAAATGGCTTCATCAAATATGATAATCCTTTACAGGCTGTAAAAATTCGGCTTATATACTTTAAGATAATGAAAGGTTTTTAATTCAAAATTTGTCATTAAATCCTTAAAAATAGCACTCATAAAAAGTCGATAAACCAAGTTAATATTGCGCCAGATTAAATACAAGAATAAAATAACAATGATTATAAATAACATGAGAAACAATTGTAACGAAAATTGTACGGGGCTCCAATAAACCTTAGCTCCCCCGCCCATGGCCTAAACCATTAGAGGTACAGTAAAACTAAACATACCTTACAAAAGAGAATTTAATTCTGCATTTAATGAGAGACAATTAAAACTTGGTGTTCCCGCCATTGGCTTCCAATACAGCCTGAATTCGCTTTGGGTAGCTTGCCAAAAGTGACGTAAATAGATCTTGATCGTTATGCAAATTTGCTAAAACAGTTTCAATGTGTTGCGTCATTGTATCCTTCGAAAATCGATTTGCTGCAGGTTCTTGAAACACGAGACATTCAACCTTGTCCTTTATAACTGATCCAATGTGTTCACAGACGTTCAGGTCGGGAGAATTTCCTGGCCATTCTTCATTTCCAAAGAAATCGATCTCATGGTTCCGCAACAACTGTTGAGTGGCTAATGCCTTAAAGCAGGGGGCCTTATCGTGCAGAAGTGTGACCTGATCGACATCCATAACATTGTTTGGGTTTCTTAGAAAAGGAATGACATGCTGGGATAGAATAATATCACGAAAATACTGTCCATCCCAACTCTGACCATTTGGCTTCAGCACCCACATGAGCTTCTTTGCAGTGAACAAAACAAACACACCAACACAGTCTGGACTTTTTAGTAATTCGCGATAATGTTCATTGTCATCGATTTCATCTGGTGTTGTGGCCCACACTCGATCATTTTGGTAGGTAGGCCGACGTGTTACGTAAACAAAAAATTCATCGGAGACAGCTAAATGCATGAAATCATCCATATCCCAATCTTCAAGATAATGGGCAAACCACATTCTGTCATCGATGTTAAGTTGAGTTTTTCTTGGCTTTGGAAGTTCATGCCAAGGCTTTAAACCTTGCCTATGACGGTACAGTCGAATGATCTCACCACTAACGATCTTTCCTCTCAACACTTCGATCTCTCTAGAAAGTGTAGCACAGTTTTTTTTCCGCTTACGCGTACCGCTTTCAATGATGTCCTTTGTTTCCTGAGAGAGTGGCAAATTTGGGCGCCCAGATTTGGTTGTATCCATTTCACATTCATCCAAAGTTTTATTCCAATTTCTTTTGACGAAGTCCTCACTTCTTCGCAACTTTTTGGCAACCCATGAACGTGTTATAAAGATGGCTCCAGCATCACGAGCTTCCCGAAATGTTATTGCTCGTATGCGATCTATCACATGTTGCCTCTCCGAATCACCAATTAATTGAGAAGCCATTATATTATCACTTTATCAGCTATAGTAATTTTAATACCTGCAATAAATAAAGAATTTTATATATTTTTATAATCACTAAAAACTATTTCGATATAAGTAAACATGTAAGCTGCAAATGGGGGCCTAAGGTTTTTTGGAGCCCCTTACAACATGAATATAACACTAAATAATAAATGGAATACTAAAACAAGAACTAAAAACTATTAAGACAGGTGGGCCGACTGAGTTGCAAAGTACGTTTTACATTACATTATAATTTCACCAACTATAGAAATTAAAAAGTTATATTATTCTGATATTTACCTTCGTTTATCGTACAAATTTGAGCATAAATTTCACACATAGAACTTTCATTAAAAATAAAAATGAAAATTGATTGTTTTAAAATTCATAAATTTTACTCTTGATCTTCAGTGCTGAATAAAAACCGAGTCCCAAAATATGAGCTGAGAATGGTTAAAATGCAAAGAATTAAAAGAATTACAAAAAAATACATCATCTTGGAGTTTCAAAATAATTTGGACAGAAGTTGCGCATTGCATAATCTTTCAGAACACCCTAAATGAAGAATGGTAGATACACTTTACTTAGTAAGGGTTTACAACGACACAAACGGCAGCGACAACGTGAAACCTAACAAAGAGTTCGCTACTACCTTAGCTTGATTCACCAAATCTATAAAGATAAATTCACTACCAAATGGAAAAAGAAATAAATGAATGAAATTCAAATTTCCCAATTAATGTAATATTCAACGAAAAAATACATAGCACTGAAAGCTTAAATAAAATACTAAATTATAACAGATCTAAATGCAATGTTGTATTTAATGATAATATAATATTAAATGTAACACACACTGTAACACTAAATTAAGCACAAAGCTGACAAAAAAAAGTGCAGAATGTAAATTGAAACTGAAACTAGAATTAACAGTAATACAACTGTCATTTACCAAATATTGTTTTAAACTTTTGCAAGGTAAAAAGATCGAAAGGATAATTAAAAAAGGCCGATAAAAGTTTTCAAAGCTGAAAAGATAAAAATTGTCACAAGGTTTCACGAAGAAACCCCATCAACAAAAAGGAAAATTCAGAAATTACTTCTCACCAAAAAAGTTTTAAAATGTAAAAGAAATCTGAAATTCTGAAACACGAATGACAAAACGTTCCTTCTTGTATTTTAATAAAAAATAATTATTGAGAAATAATTAATGATTATGATCTACGTATGATTATCTAAAAGGTGTATCATTAAGTTCTCGTTAGTTTCAACGAAAAGTTTAACAAAATTATAATATGCTTAACCCTTCAAAGACCCCCAAGAAAAGAATGGTAAAAGCTGGTCAAATGCATCGAGTTTGTTCTGAAGGGGTAAACAGTTTTTTTTAGAGTCGGGTTTGGCAAACAAAATTAAGAATTACATTTTTTCTTGTTTAGTGAAGAAGGAAGTAAGAAAAACTGGTTCCGTTTTCTTGTTTGCTCAAACGCTTTTGATACTCGGAAGGAAACTTCAAATGATTTATAAATAAGAGAAAATGAAAATGTGGAGCAATGCATGTATGAGATAACGATTACATGTCACAAAGTGCAGCATAAAAGAGAGAGAGAGAGAGAGAGAGAGAGAGAGAGAGAGAGAGAGTGAGTTATTTGTCTCTTTCCTTCCTTAGACACAACAATTTGGCGCAGAACCTGCGAACCTTTTTGAGCAACAAACTCAAAAACTTCAACTTCTCTTCGGACTTGAAAGAGCAAATGTTCTGGAATGAGTCGAAGGTGTCTCAAACGGACATACCGAGACTTAGAGACGGAAGAGTGGCCGCCCAGGTGAGAAAATCGCGTCGCGCGCAACCTTTAATAGAATCCAGTGAACGCAAACCTTCACTTCACTCGCTTTCGGTTTCTTTCTGAACCTTTTAAATTTTTACGAACTGTTGCGGGAAATTCTATTTTCATCATTTCCGCCAAGAGTGATTCTTCATAACATTAAAAATTTCCAACTGTGAATCTCAAATGAGTTACTTTCATATACAGTACCTCATTCCTATTAAAATTTCTGAATGCAAGTTGAATGAAGTTACGTCAGCCTCATTATTCTAACAAATGGTTTGGTCGGGAGGTTAATTAAGTAGTTATACCGTATGACTAATTGTTGAGATAACAATAAATCAGTGATTAATGGGCTTATGGGAGTAAATAAATTAGGTCAGAGGTAATTTAGATGAGACTAGAAATGTGTAAATGAGAAACCATTATTTTGTTTTATTTACCAATACGTGAAGTTCCTTATCATGCGTTTCTACGGTATCGTAATTTCTTATTCGCGAAATTTTTACTGAACCAATAATCGGCTTTACATCAGAATTTAGGATTCTTAATTTAGGATTCTTGTTTTCTTTTCCTCAGTAGTTTATACTGCTCGTATCTTTCCATCTATCTCTCTATCTATCTATCTCTCTCTCTATCTATCTATCTCTCTATCTATCTCTCTCTCTCTCTCTATATATATATATTATATATATATATATATATATATATATATATATATATATATATATATATATAGTCGGTCGCTAACAAATTATCCCTTCGATATTATTATTATTATTATTATTATTATTATTATTATTTTGTGAAGACTAGCGTTCACTTTCTTAAAAATTATTATAAAAGTAGACAAACTAATTTGAAAAGTGGAGAATAAATGTAAAGTCTTCGTATCCCTTTAGAATAAATTAATGGAGACTTTGGTATTCATGGAACAATTTCTCAACTTTTTCTTCACTTTTGCCATTCATTAAAATTTCCAAGGATTCGACAACAAAAATAATTGACAAAATTTTAGAGAAAAAAATAGAAAAAGATATCGCCCAAAGTACAGTATATATATATATATATATATATATATATATATATATATATATATATATATATATATATATATATATATATATATATATATATATATATATATATATATATATATATATATATATATATACTGTATATAACATCTATTTTCAATTTATTTAGAGGTCTTGAAGCGGATTAAATCTTTTATTTTTTTAGGTCGTTAAGAAGCTGGAGTGGAAAGAGAGAGAATGGAAACGGGGTGCTTGATTTCGCATATCGTGACTTGCATAATATGGTATCGTCTAAAGCCTTCTTTATATTTTCTTCAGTTCACCCTTGAATGACAGCTATCAAAAGCAACTCGCTTGAGAGGTTGATAGAAGATGTCAACATGAACATCGTGGCTCTCCATGCGATACGAGATATTACTTCTGAATATGGGCAGATGGTTGTGAGTGAATGGAAGGAGCGATTAAGGAGGAAAGTGATGACAAATGGAGGGAAGCTCTAAGTGTGTATATATATATATATATATATATATATATATAATATATATATTATATATATATGTGTGTGTGTGTGTGTGTGTGTGTGTGTTGTGAGCGAGAGAGAAAGTGAAATCATTAGAAACTGGTGGATTTGAAATTTTAAAATGAGTACTTTTAAATTGTTTCCTGCATTCACATTGAAACAACTGCTGGTGCCATTTTTTCTACCTATCTATCTATCTATCTATATATATATATATAATATATATATACGCCAAAATTAAGCAGAAACCTCTCCCTATTCACAGGAACGAATATTTTTTAGCCATCGCAGATAAGGATTCTATGAAGAAGACAATCATACTTTAAAAATACATATTTATGAAACAAAAATATATTTTACAAAATTTACTAAATTTACTAAATTTAACAATAGCATATCAGACATCTCCAAAATTAGACCTATACTTTCTAATACTTTCTATACTTTCAATACTTTCTATACTTTCTATACTTTCCAATACTTTCTATACTTTCAATACTTTCTAATACTTTCTATACTTTCACTGCTTTCTATACTTTCAATATTTTCTAATTTTAGGGAGGTAATTTTAATAATAAACTTTGAGTAAACTTTGAATTATTTGCATGCCTCTCCACGTAAACTGCGCATGGTCAGACGGAGATGTCAAGAAATTTTAAGATATTCTTGTGCACTTTAAAAAACAATACAGTTTCTTCATAGTTTGCGTAAAAGGTCATCCCATAAAAAGCTTACTAAAAAATACTTTTCGTCCATTTCATTTTTTACATTAGATCGTTCAAACTTTTATCGTTAGAAGTCAGAGGTGAGTTAGCAACATGTTTAATTGTTAAACATGTTCATTATTTATATTTACATGCGAAACATACGCATCGAAATATATATATATATATATATATATATTATTTCAAACTTAAATTTATAGGTAAACAGATTTTATTAAACATTTATCATTTTAGACTTAATATATTACACATATTTTATAGCAAAACATGGAACAGAAAACTTATGTCAAGCTATATCAAACAGACTTTATATTGTACAGCGCATTTTAATGAAATATGTTCAGGAATCTTTTACAAATTTTCATGGCAAAAGTTTTATATTAAGTAAATATCAAACTTATTTTAAACATGTTTTTACCTATGTCTAATATTGTAACACAGGGTTTACAGCGTAGCTCGGACTAAATTAGTCAGTCTCTAAATGCGCCTGAAGAATGTAATAAAATGTAAAGGTTATAATTATGAACATTTCAGCACCGTATTTATTTCACGTATATGAATTCGAGGAGTTAGTTCAATCGTGATGTAAATCAGAAAATGAGATTTTGAGAAAATCAATTATAACTGTTTACAGTGGCTTCTTTTATAGCAGGATTTCTTTTTATCTTACGAGTTTGATTCAAATTCATAAGATCAGAAGAAATCCTGCTGTTAAAGACTGCATTGAAACAGTTACTTTATAGTTGATATTCTCAAAATAACCCCTCAAACTAATCTCTCAAACCCCTCAAACTAACCCCTCAAACTAATCTCTCAAACCCCTCAAACTAACCCCTCAAACCCCTCAAACTAACCCCTCGAATTTATTAAACAAATAAATTGTAGAAAAAAAACGGAAAAGAGAGGCAGAAGAAACTTTCTTATTTTATGTGATCCAATATTTTTTTACAGCTATTTTTACCTCCTTAAATAATTCACCAGGGCAAGATTATGATGTTATTAGGGTTACGTACGACGCGGTCTTCGATGAGAATTCTTATTTGCAATGCAAAAAATTCACTTTACTTGCGCAAGGAGAGCTTCCTTGCAATTCTGCGAAGAATTATAGCGAGAAACAATTTATAGTGTAGTATAGTGTTTTTATATATATATATATACACACACACACACACAATATATATATATATATATATATATATATATATATATATATATATATATATACATATATATATACATATATATATATATATATATAATATATACACATATATATATATATATACACACACACATACATATATATATATATACACACACACATACATATATAATATATATACACACACACACGTGTGTGTGTGTGTGTGTGTGTGTGTGTGTGTGTGTGTGTGTGTGTCTAGTTTCTTTGCTATGAGGTATTGAATTTCAGAAAATTATTTCTTATTAATTGAGACTGACTTTATTAGTTTGTACAGAAAATAAAATAAATTGATACGAAGAAAGCAACAGGCGTCATTTCTCATGATTAAGAAAAACAATTACTTTCTTTTGAATTTTTTTCGTTTTTTCCCTCTTGAAACTGAAGATGAAGCTTCCAAAACATTAATTTGAGAGTAATTTTAACAATTAAATGCGTTTCTGTCTCCGAAATCACTCGATGTTTATTAACTGTTCACTTTTCTAGAATGTCTGTAAAAACTATTCGTCTGTTCGCTTTTCGGGAACGTCTGTGAAAACTGTTCTTCGTCCGTTTACTTTTCTGTTCACTTTAAGTTTCTTTAAAAGAGAAAGTTTATGAAGTGAAGGAGCGAGAAACATTTTGTTTTAATGGAAATATTGCACTTCAAACGACAGGACAAAACTACAACAAAAATTTTCTTTAACCAGTTTCTAAAAATATTTTATTTTAATTTTATCGTCTACCAAATGCCTAACAGCTTTCTTTTTAAATATATGGTGAGTTAGGTCAGTTAGATTTGGTGAGATTTGGTTTGGCTAATTCAGGTTAAATTAGATCTTTTTATGTTTCATCGTAAAATACTTTCGCTGAAAAGTTTTGAATTTAAAAATTTTTCTCGACGTGAAGAATTTTGTCCCGTTGATTAAAGTTTTGTATTGTAAAAGATTCCAGTGTTATTCGAATGAACTTTGTTAGCCTCAGTTGGAGAAGGAAAGAATGATTATGAATGAGGGGAAGAGGAGGTCACAAGCTGCAGGAAAAAGACTAAAAAGATGACAAATATTATGACTGAGAATTCCATTTTACTATAATTTCGTTCTTTTCAATTATACATTCGTATAACCTAAGAAACACTCCTGCTTCCTTATCAAAGATTTATTGAAAAAAGGTCTAACAAAACTGAAACTTTACAAAACTTTAAATAAACACATAAATGTAACACGTTTTATAATTACTTTCGAAATTTGAAAAATTAAATTGCAGTCCGGTACCTTCAAGTATTCCCTTCTGATATTACGTGGACAATTTATTTCTTTTTGTCTGTTTCAGCTGTGGTCAACTCGCGTACCCTGCGAGTCTCAGTACCTGAATGCGGTCCAGCTCCTGATGGAGCACGTGGACGTTGTACGAAGAATGATCTCCGCCCACAAACAAGAGATGGTCCTCTCAAAGTCCACGCAAGGTAAGGCTTCTATCGAAGGCTCTATTTAAGTTCTGGTAATATGGATCATTATCAGTAAAACCTTGAATGTTCTTGCTATATTTAAGTCTTTATCTTTATCATTTACTGAAAGGGACTCCAAAATTTCAAGCAAAAAGAGTACTTATCGTAAAGGTTCTCTCAAATTTCTCGTTATGTTTGGGTCCTTATTGAAAGCTCCTTCCTTGCTAAATCTTCGTATGGTGAAGGCTTTTTGGAAGGTTCTCTCGAAGATCGAGTATAAAAGTTTCTTTTCATTGAAATGAGCTCTCTATTTTCGAAACGTTCACTAATTCTATACGATAATTATGTGCATTCTTTTAAAATGTACATGAATTAATTCTGTGTCGTAAAATTTTGCTTAAAGCATAAAGAAATCTCTTTGAGGGAGTACAATTCCTTTCTTTGAATACCTTAATATTGAAAACGGTGTTTAGACAGAATTATTCACATTATAAGAAGAGAAATACTTTCATTTCAAGAATTTAATATTTAAAAAATAGAAATTTATCTACGTAATGATTGGATAGAAGTGTAAAAATATTTTTGGTGAAAATCAATTTATGACTGAATGAACTTTTATTTTATTTTCTAATTTCATTCCAATTTTAGTTAAAAAAATTCCTTTATTTTGTTCCCACCTTACTGCTAAAATTCCATCAAGGAGCGTAACGTTGTTTATATACTTCTCGCTTTAATTTGGCTCTACATTTAAAAATTTGCTCTATTTTATATGAAAATAAATTACGAGATATGTGTCGTGGGTTTGAGTCAGTACTTTTAAGTAACAGTTGAAAGTTTATATTATAAAAAACGAGAATTTGAAATTTTGAATTTCATTTCATAGCATTCAAAAACTGACTGAATAATAATAATACAGTTAATTAAACACTTCGCAGCATTCATAGCAACGCAAGTATTTATGAAAAAGACAATTTTCTTATGCATCATAAACTAATTAATGATGTCTCTTATAACAAAAATTTATTAATTAAATATAGGTTTTCACAAGGGCGTTATTATTATTATTATTATTATTATTATCATTAATAGCCTTTGTTTTAAAAGTGGTTCTCGCTGAAACTCTTTACTACCGAAAGGATTTCTTTTATTAAAAACTAGAATTAAGTACTGCAGTATATTTTTCAATAAATAGGTGGCTATTGTAGACACTGCTTTTGTGTTATTTTGCTCTTAGGACGCTGTTGATTTTTAAAAGTTTGCACGGTTTACTCGTTCACAATTTAGCCTCATTTTATATTTTTAATTACTCAAAACTCAGAAAGCGAAAATCCTTTGCAACATGTTTTCCAGTAAAAGAAAGCTTCAGCGGAATACATTTGCCGTTGAAAGTGAAATGCGCTTTGATTTTCTTTCGTAATACGAGTAATTGTTCAATGTTCATTTTTTTACTTTGTTTACAGTTTATATACAGTTTATATACGAACCCTCCTAAGTTTGGCAATTTTAAATTATTTAACTTCAATCAATTAGAGTTTAGAATAACTATAAAAGACATCTAGTAACAAACATACGAAGGCAGAATAAAATTTAACTACACAGAAAAGCTAAACTTCTTTCTCATCGAACTTCTTCCTTTCTGATTCGTGGTTAATTTATTGCTTTTCCTATGATTTAGGCAGTGCAAACCTTCAAAATGAAAATATTCATTTGTCAAAGGTGGAGTCAAATGCAAAACTAAACGTTAATTTCCTCAAAATTTAATTCAAATAATCGAGGAAATTACACCAATTTTATACTTAAATTTAAACATGAATTTTAGTGTTGGAAATAGGGAACTTTGTACTTTTATTTTTACATTTACAGACGAAATAATTGTTATTAAATTTACAAGCTAAAATTATAACAATAACAATTCACATTTTCCAATATATTTTATTTCATCTTCTTATGCAATTAGACTATTTTTGCTTTCAAATATTTGCTAAAAGTGAGGTAAACATTACCTTTAAGGGTTTTATGACTTTAAAGCTGTGAAAATGAGTGCAATCGTTTTAAAGGGTTTCGAATGTTCCTTCGAAGCGTCATGAATATAAGTCATTTAAGGAAGTGGTAACGCGGAGGCCAAATAAAATTTTACGTTTCTGTTTATGTCGTTAAAGAGATCGTTTTGAGAAATATCAAATGAACGACGCTAATAATCATTTGGGTTCTCCTCAGATATTGAGACCGCGTTCAGAGAAGGACGCTTGGCCAGCTTAATAGGCGTGGAGGGTGGACACAGTTTGGGGAGCAGCATGGGTGTTATTCGATCACTGTATGAGCTGGGAGTCCGATCCATTACTCTCACTCACCGTTGCCACACGCCTTGGTAAGAACACTTGCCAGTTTGCAAAATATTTAGGCATAATAAGAAAGAATAGCTACAAAAAGGATGTAAATATAGATTTTGCTTTGAAAATGTGTGTACATAGCAAAAAATAGCAATAAAATTACTCCCATGAAAAACGTTTAATAGTAATAACAATAAAGCTTCTTCCTTTCGCTGTTCTACATAATTTCCAGCAAAAATTGTTATAAATACAAATAGGCAAGCCAAATACGCTAACCACTTGAAGTAATTATTAATGCAGTATGACTTAGTAGAAAAACTTTTACCAGTGAACGCATGAGCAAGACAACTTTAGTCGTTTGATCTGGTTCTCAACGAACGATCTTCCGCGGTCTTAAGGAATAGGTAGATAGATAGATAGAATAGAATAACCTATTTTAATGCATTAGGAAGTTACAGTCTTATATAACACCTTTCATTATCCCGTATGAATTATGAGGTCTCTCAGTTCCTTTCACACTTGGCATCATTTCCAAACAAAATAAAAAAGTTTCTTTCACAACCAGTAATACGGTGTTACATAAAAGTTTATTTTCCAAAAACCTAACCAAAAATAATAATATTACTATTTAGTTATTGCATTACGTACAATTTAAGCGTGCTAGTAACCAGCGTGATGTCTTTGAGAAATATTAACATAAGTTCTTCATTTTACTTAGCTAAAAAGAACACTTTTCAGTCGGTAAAAGAAAAATCAAATTCGTGTTTCTGTTCCTTAAAAATTTATAATGGGAAAAAAGACAGAATTCGGCGTGCCACTTCTTCCACATATTTTGAAATTTAAATTCCTTGTACCTTTTGTCCCACAAATGGAATTAACGTCTGATCTCGTCTACAGGGCAGAATGCGCCGAGAAGACGGCTGAGAAACCGAATTCCCGAGGTCTCACACCATTCGGTAAGGTAAGTGAAAACTCTCCTTTTTTTTTTACACTGCATCAGAACCGAAGAATAGAATTAGGGAACACATTACATTTTAAGTGTTTCGCAGAAAAATGCACTCCCAGTTAATAAAATTGTAAGATATTTTTTTTTGTTTGGATGAACCCAAATGCATACCAGCTTCAACAATGTTAAAAGGATGCAAAATTTTCCATGCATTTTTGTTAAGAGATAACCTGAAACCTAAGTAATGCAAGCGACTTTATAAAATGGAACGATAGATAAACATGTGCCCCAGTATAAATACGTGATATTTTAAGAATTTTTATTTTAATGACGTGATTTAAATGGTGTAATCGCTCAGAACAGCAAACGTCCGTACACACATTTGCATAGCAGAGATTAAAAGCTTATTTTCACCCTTTTTAATGCTCGTGTCAGAGCCGTAAAGGCCGTAAACGTTTGAAAAACCACCCGTGATTGGTCACTATTAAAGAATTATGTCCCTTCTCATCACTCGTAATGGTGTGTTTTCGCAAATACAGTCTGTATAATAATACTTATACTAGTAATATAATTACACTTTGAAATATAATTATACTTTGAAATCTATTGAGACTCGCTCTTTGTCTATCTATCTATCCATCTAGCGCTCTCTCTCTCTCTCTCTCTTTGTATATATATATATATATATATATATATATATATATATATATATATATTTCAAAATGGTATGTAACTCACAGACTTTATATACGAAAATACAAAATGAGAAAAGGCGTGACTGGTTTAATACTAGCCAATCATGGTTGGTTTTTCCAATGTTTACAGGCTTCATAGATCTGGTACGAACATGGAGAAAGTAAAAATAAACTTTTAATCTATCCTGCACGTATTGTACAGTGCACTTTAGGAGAAATAAATTTCCTTATCCATACACATTCATTTAATCCTTGTGTGAAGAATGCATACGCATTAGCATAAACCCAAGGCTCGGTTCACTGCTCCGGAAATATATGCTTTCGACGAAAGAGGAAGAACAGAAAAGGAAGTACATAAAGGAAGAAGGAAAATACATGGTTTCGATACAGAAGGAAGAACAAGATGAGAAAGTAAATAAAGGAAGGAAGAAACGGAAACGAAGAAAATGGAAGTAAAATAGGATGGATTCTAATCTTCTCATTCGGATGATAAAACGGATGTGTTTTTTCTTTTGCCTTCCGAGCCTTTGGGATTTGTAGGGTGCGGCTTGAAAGAAGAGGAAAATGTGGTTTCGTTACAACATATTAATAAGGAGTATAAAGAGTAACTCGAGCAAGACTCCTTTAGGCGATACAATGAGAAGGCTCTAAAAAGTAGATTTCTTTCTTTTAACATGTTCGTCATGTAAAGACGGTATGCTACACTGAATCTTAAAGTGAAATAGACATTAAGGTTACTCTAAATACAGATTGAGATGAACTGATAATTTAAGAATGAACTTTAAAAGCAAACAAAATTAAATAAAAAATTCCAAGATTGTTTCTTGCTGTGCAAACAAAATGTTGCAGAAATAATAATAATAATTATAATAATAATAATAATAATAATAATAATAATAATAATAATAATAATTATTATTATTATTATTATTATTATTATTATTATTATATTTTGGATACTGTAGAATTAAACATTATATGAACATAGTCACACATACATGTACGTATGTTACAGACATACATATATTCATACATACTATTAATTTAAGTGGTACAGCCTCATGTGCAACAATACTGATATCTCCATTATCTCGATCTCCAATTACGATTTCTATTTCGATTTCAATACACATTCTGGCAAATCCAAAGGTTTTCCAGATTCCTTCTCACGTTCTCGTTGTTCTCTTTGCACGTAGTAATTGAAACGTCACTCAAAACAGCGGTGTGGCTACAGTGTACGATTATCTTCCATTATTTCAACGAATCTCAGCCAGAATCCGATTTTCGAACTCAGATGTGGATAAAGAGCTGAAATGGTACACTGACAAAAAAATTTCTATACATGTAATATTATATCATAATTTGTCGATGGCATATTCGGATTTACGAAAATTTTATGATGATGTATGAAGTTCATATATAAATTTATATAACACTTTTCTGGCAATAAGCAATAAGATGCCAATAAATTCTGATATATATAATAAAAGTTTCACAAAACACTTAAAAATTCAGATTTGGATCTGTTCAGAATTTTTAAGCTCGATTCGAATTTTATTTTTTAAAATGCCTTTAATTTTAGTAAATGAACACTCCTCGGACACACACAATTCCGAACAGAAACGAGGAATTTCGAATATCGAAGCTTTACAAAACAATTTTACAGTGTAGGAGGAGATTGTAGACGCCAATCGACCATGGAAGTACTACGGGGAGAACTTTAGGCAGGAGACAGGGAGTGCTGGAACTCCCATTTCTCTTGTCATTGTCCTCTTTAGCTGATCTTTCTCCGTGTCTCATCTACTCTGTGAGCAGCACAGCATGCTCTCAAATACACTTCTCCTTCTATTCTTCACATGCATCTTACACACTACACAATCTTTTCAAAATTTACACATAAAAAAAAGACATCGTCAGCCTCAGAGACCTTGATTTCGGCTCTCTTATATACTGTAGTGGGGAGGGGGCATTTTTTGCGGGCGTTCACCTTTGGCTCACCTGAGAACAGTCATGAAAATTTCTTTCAGTATTCGAGATCATAAATTATTTAATGTTCTGTCGACTTCAATGAAATTGACAAAATATTCAGTTACATACGTTTAAAATTTTACTGTCACAGGCCATATAACCTTCATTCTAACGAAGGTCAAGCTTTTCACTCCACCTTAGACCTACAGTTTAACGTGGAATCCGAACCACGCCCCACCAGCAGCCCAGCGTCTTAACCTCTAGGTCACCCAGGGTACCCATTTATCTACCATCCACTTTCTTTATTGTGTGGAAGGATGAACAGCTGGGTTTCGCTGCGCGCCGGCTTCCGTCACCGGGTCTCGAACCCGGAGCCGATGGATTCGTAGTCATCGACGCTAACCACTACGCCACCGAGGCGCAATAATATATATATATATAATAGTGGTGTGTGTGTGTGTGTGTGTGTGTTTTTGTGTATATGTGTGTGTAAGCGACTCCACCGAAATATTCCTTCCATTTGGTATTTGTTTAAAGGGAATGTAAGTCCTTCATGGAATGAAAAGCCTTGCCCTCTTTCTGTCAGCATCGAATTAGTTTGAAGTTTTCGACGTTACGAAACTTCGTCCTTCAACTTCTCACAACGGAAATGTCCTAGATTTAATTACCAAAAGTTGGTTCGAGTTGGTTAATATGAGAATGACATCTCTGAACTAAGTGTCTTTGAAATTTCCATTGTCAATATTTTGAGTTTACAGTCAGAAATTTTTTATTTTCTCTCGTACTACTGTTGTTTTGTTTAAACGTAATTACGCTCATGTTTTGAAAATTTACTATAACGTCTCAGAGAAAAACATTTAGTATTATCGTCACGCAGTATTGTCTCCCTTTCGAGCATTCGTGCTTGAAAACAAATTATCTTTTTCTGCAACATACTGAATACATTCGTTTATTTTAACAATATTAAATATTCTACCCACAAATACACTCAAAACGTTGTGTTTTTTCTAGTTTATTCATACCCCACATATAATATAAAGGATAATATAATTATATTATATGAGAATGTATGTGACTATATCTTTAAACCCTTATTCCTTAAGCCTTAATCTACACTCTAAATACTGTCCCATGTGTGTACCTTAGACCCAAATACAAAAAATGACCAGACGTACTCTGGGTATAAAGTATGTAAAGCACACACTCAATAGACCGAAGGTAAACTGAGATTAAGCTGAGAGGATTTCTTTAATCTCTGGAAGTGTACTCTTTGTATTTTCGCTTAGTTCTAGAGGGCACCGCTTATCATGAAGATAACCGTTTCAAGCCATATTTCAAGTACAGATGGCTATTTAATTTTCAGAACTACAAAATAACTTTCCCATAATATATTATTCCAAAGTGTCATGGAAAATCAAATTTATCACGAACATCGAACAAGATAAATGGAAAATGTACATATTTCAAATATACTGTAAATTATACTCTTCAATGTAGTAGAAAATCTTACACTTACAGTATTTAATAATGAACTTATGAAATAATCTTTCGAATGAATTGAAATAAAAGGTTCCTTCGAGTTTCTTAAAAGCGCTTGAAACTTAGTAAATTCCAACGTTACTAAAGTTAGTATTAAACACTAAAATTATAAATAATCACTCTCCTTTCTCATGTAAGTGCTCGATGCTCCCGTCCCCTTAAAAAAAATTGTTTTACATTTCTCCGTTTGAAATTTCATACATATACATACATTGGCCTCCTTATAACAACGTTGTGTAACAACGATGCGCAGAATTATCATAACTCCTAAAATGAAGTTTATTATCCCTATATAGAAATGATTTAGTGTCATATTTAACTCAATATACGGGAACATCACTTATTTAAATGTGTAATAACTCGATAAAAGAAGATTATTTTAAGTTTATGTATTAAGATTTCTGTGTAAAATCAATATGTCGTATAATCTGAACGTTCTCGCTAGTCTTTAAGTATTATATAAAGTTTTTATAATTATACCTAAATAATAATTTACTGATTTTATTCTGGCTAATCGGATGATCTTATTTTGGTTAAAGACCAACGATTTTATTCAGTTTTAGAGATCTCTAAGCAGCAAACGGTTAAAAAGGTGTCGATTTTCCCAGAACATTCCATCTGGCGACTCGGAGGTATTAAAAATTGTTGAAAAATATAGAACTAAAAATTTTGTCTTTTGCGAGTAACCTGTGAATTCAAAAAGGTTAGAGGGAAATAGAAGAATGTAATGAAAATGAACTGATAAACTGATAATTTAGGAATGAACTTTAAATGCAAACAAAATTAATTATAGCAGGTTTCAGCCACGCACCTCCACATGCCTTGGTCAAATTGCCTGTTTTCCTTCAAGGATTAAATCAGATTTTTAACCCGAATATAAAAAATGTGACTTCAAATTATTTCTGGTATCGTTGTTTTTATTTCTAAACGTGTTTTTCCTTTCCTTCAATTTCTATTCGCCGTTCAGTCTCTTTCATTTTTCCATTTCCATTTCATTCCTTATCTTTGTTTGCCTTTCCTTCGAAAAGTTTACAAAGGAATAAAATGTTTGCATTCGTAGTTTTGAACGCTTTGATTTAGACTCTTCTCATTGCTTTAGAAATGAGCTATTCCTAAACATATACCCAGATGTGCATATTTATGTGTTTCACCTTGCATGAAATGTAGCCTCTGTATTACGTACGTATAGAAATTTGAGCAGACATACTAAGACCCGGAAATGTCTCTTGAGATTATGGTCACAATACATCGTATATACACTATATATTACATTTTGAGACGATTGATGCGGTGAGGAAGTTTTCAAAATTCCAAACTGGAAAATTTTTAGATATTTGATATGACATTAATATGTTCACAGTGCTCTAATCTGAATATGCCCTTGGAAGCATGGGGGCTTTTTAGGCAAAATTAATGGCATTTAGTTTATTTATTACATTTATTTATTACAAAAATAGTGAAACCGCCAAATGATAGTAATAGTGAAAAAAAATAATAATATCATAGTAGCAATAATAATAATAATAATAATATATACAATATAAAGTTCACAAAATGTTACGTAATTTTAAATTAAATGATTTATTTTATATTTGGTAGAAAATAAATGATGCGTAATAGAAAAATATAAAAAAGAATAGATTAAAGTGATTAATGAAATTAGCATATTTTAAATAGTTGATTACAAAATGATAACTTCATTACTATAACAAAAATGGCAGTAGTGAACTGCATCACAAAGAGCTAATGCTTTTTCATTGATTTACGAAAAACAGTGATGAAGCCTGCCTGATATGCATAGGAATTGCATTCTATAATACATCTGTTCATTTGAAAGAGAGTATATTTCCTGCAGTTTCTACTGTATAGTTATGTTTGTGTATAAAATCCCTCGGCAGTCTGGTACAGCAACGATGGTGAATTTGAATGGGTGATGTATGTTCATTTTTAATGATAACTTTGAACATATTGACAACATTGAATTTGTATAAGTCATTTAGTTTTAAAATATTTACCTCTCCAAACATTAGGGAAGTGTGACTTTTTCTCTTGTCATTATTCGAGAGAGTTCGCACACACTTTATAGGAATTACTTCCAAAGGATAGCTTATATATTTCTTTTAGCTACCCCATGTTTTAATGTGGATGGGATGGATGAAGGAATAATATAGGGTAAGGAGTGCGTTTTGAGGGAGGGTCATTTTTGGTTTAAATAATATGAAAAGAAATCTCGATATTTTGGATCTGATATTGTGTACATGACTTTCGAAATTTAGCGTTTCATCGAAATTAATGTCACATACTTTAACCTTATTCACCCTTGTAAGAGTAGTATCCCCAATTTGTATTTAAGTTTGTATTAGTATGTTTTGTGGTAATAATCATATATGTTGACTTTGTCATATTCAATAAAAGTTTATTAGCACACATTCATTTATACACATTTTCTAATTGTCTGTTCGTTTAATTAATCAGAAAGTCTGAGCTATAATGGGAAGAAGTAATTGTGGTATCATCTGCGTATGATACACAATTTAATGTAGTCCTGTCCCAAAGCTGGATCCTGTCTGCTTTGCAGATGGCTGGTGAGGGAAGCAATATTTTTGGGGCCTCTTTGCGAGTGACCCGTGCCCACGTCGGGCTAATATCATGAAAAAAAACTATAGTGTTTGTCATTTACCATTACTTATTCGGACTATAGTGGATTTAATTTTCCCAGAGGAGTTCCTTGTTCCATGCACGGTCTCTGTTTATCATATATACAGATATAGATAAATAAACAAAATACACATATACAACTGTATAGGCGAAAAATAGATATAAAAATAAAATAAATAAAAGCGGTTGTAGTAAAGCAAATGAATGTACGTAAGAACGTGATATTATACTGCATATGTATCCACAGTGAGAGTGTAGAGTTGAACGTTAAAAAAATTATAGAATTTTAAAAATTTTAAATTAAAAATAAAATTAAAAATTAAAATTAATATCATTATAAAATCTTAAAATTAACGATTATAGACTTTGAAGGGCAATGAGAAGAGCAGAATAATAAGATTATAAGGATCTGAGAACTATAAAATTTTAAGACAGCACAAATTTATGATTTTTTTTTAATTATTATTATATAAGGTTGTAACATATATTCTGCTCGATTTTTTAGTTCATTCAGAACAAAAATTAAAAAACTTATAAGGACAAATTTGCTCGAAGTTTTAGTTTATTCACAACAAAAATTAAATGACATAATGACAAATTAATCATCAATATAATTCCCTTCTTTTTCTATAACCTCCTCCCACCTGTAGAAAAGTTTTTTTTATGCCACGTTCGAAGAAATCCCTTGGTTTCGAGTTAAAAAAAGCGATCACTTCGTTTTCGATAGCTTCCCTCGATTGCAACTTTTGGCCATCTAGGTGGTGTTGCAGACTTCTGAATAAATGGTAGTCTGAAGGTGCGATGTTCGGAGAATAAGGTGGATGAAGCATTTTTCCCCAACCAAATGCTTCCAATTGGGCAGTGGTGATTCGAGCAGTGTGAGGGCGCGCGTTATCCTGGTGGAATAGAACACCTCTGCGATTAATTAATGCAGGACGTTTTTCTTGTAATGCCATCTTCACTCGTTGGAGTTGTTGGCAGTAGACTTCAGCTGTGATTGTTTGGTTATCTGGCAGAAGCTCAAAGTGAATAATTCCTTGCATATCCCACCAAACGCAGAGCAAAATTTTCTTTAGATGGGGTCCATTCCCTGGCTGAGGTTCAGGCTTTGTTTCACGGCTAAGCCACTGATGTCGACGCTTAATATTGTTACAGAGGACCCATTTTTCATCCCCAGTGACGATCCGATTAAAAAACGGTGCCTGCAGTTGCCGAGAAAGCAGTGATGTGCAAATATCAATTCGATGTTGAAGATTCGCTTTTGACAAATCATGCGGAACACATTTTCCAACCTTCACTACTTTTCCTAACAGCTTCAAATGACTATGAATGGTCATATGGCTAACGCCGAGTTGCAGATCAAGTTGTTTTACAGTTACCGTTGGGTTTTCCTCCACTGTTGCTTTCAGCAACTCTTCATCTAACTCATTTGGTCGTCCTGTTCGTTGATAATCTTTCAGACTGAAGTCTCCATTTCTGAACTCCTCAAACCATCTCCTACACATCCATTCGCTCACAACATCATTTCCATAAATTCTTTGAATGTTTTTTGCGGAGTCACTAGCGTTAGATCCTTTATGGAACTCATACAGCATCACATGTCGAATATGTTCTTTTGTGGGCTCCGTGTTTTTTCAATTATTGTAATATCGTAGAGGTGGCGTGGTAACTGTATTAAGAGAGATGGTAGTGCTCATTAAGAGAGATACAGTGCTTTAGATCTTTGTTTTCTTCTATTTTTTTTATTCTTTCATCCTTTTCTCGCAAGCAGTTTAGGATAAAAGATAGGTAGGATTCCATATATAAAGCTAATTGTTTATTAACACCGCTAAACGCCTGGCATTCCGCCTTTTATTCGCTTGGAATTCCTCCATCCGTTGATGGACGGAGATCTCTTTGGAAACGAGGGGAGCAGCGCTTGATGTGGAAGAAGAAAGCATACCTCTCTCCTGTTCCCTCATGGAAACTCCTGGAGATGAGGTAATGGGGGATGCCTGGTGTTGTTTTTGTTCTTGTTGTTGATTTTCGTTTCCTCTTTTTGTCATATTTGTAAAGTTTATTCACTTGAAATTTAAATATCTGTTGATAGTGTTTAGAAGTCTTAATGAGAGAATTTGACTTGATTTCTGGATAAAGTTCTTGCTTTACATTAAGTTTTTATTTACACATGCAGTTAAAATTCATAGGATCACCCGTTTGTTCGTTTGTATGTTTGTTATTTCAAGGTGACTGGTACAGCTTGTGGTTCTGTTTGACTAAGGAAGTAGTGCCGGATGTCGCTAGAAAAATTTGAAGATATTTTTTATGTAATATTTCTAGTTAAGTAATGCAGATTATCTGATGAGATTGTAGCTGTGTAATCTTGGCATGTTTACAATTTTAATGGAGCAATAACACAATGGTTAACAGGTTTTAAATACTGTTAATTTTAATAAGGAGAACGAAACCGATAAGCGTCATTGGCACTGGCACAAAAGTTTTACGACTGTTTTACGACTGTATTACAGTACATATACCCGAAGTTCAACTTTTATGACGAATTTCTCTCTTTTCCTTTGGAAATTAGAAGTAATTTCCAGTGTGAAATATTTTCATGAAAAGCTAATATTAAATGCGATGAAAAGCGGAAGTTCTCATAAAATTTAAGTTCGGCAATTTAATCTTTGTTATTGTTTACCCTCTGCATTTAATGATCTTATTACAAAACTTAAACATTAAAAGTAACAACTACAGCCGGCGTTTCCGATGACTTGAAACGTTCGTTCGGTTTTTAGTTGAAACTGACGGAAAATGTTGTTTGATAAAATAGTTCAGTCAATCTGTCACAGTTCGCTAATACAAATTTTATTCCTACTTTAATAGTAAGATAAAAACCATACACTATTATTAAAATTAAGTATATACTGTGTATAAGGTCGATATGTTTTTTTTTCATTTTATTTATATATATATATATATATATATATATATATATATATATATATATATATATATATATATATATATACAGGGTGTCCCAAAAAAAACTATATACTCTTTATAGCATCATATATTTTATAATTTAAAAAACAAAATATATTGTTATAGCAATTGCCAATGAAAGGTAAATTAGTAATCTAAGTGATCAAAATGTTATAGCGAGTTGTTTGCATATAAAATTTAATTAACTACGCCATAAATGCAAAAAACTTCTTTTTTTTTCTACGTGAAGGTCAAAATATGAAAATAAAAACCCACTCTAATAGACAGAGTTTATTTCCACGACAGTTTCGACGCCCACTGGCATCCTCCTCGGGAGTAATTATGTCATAATATTAAAATCTGTATGTATAGAACAAGAAGATAGTTTTAATTTGCGGGAATGTACTTATAAGCGGACCCTGTAATAAAATGCCCTTCCAGTGTCGGGAGAACGGTATCTAACCTAGGTGCGAATTTCTCTGGATTGTTTCCTAATCGGCTTTTTTCATTCGTTTTTCGGTTTATAAGTTCTGTATAATAAACAATAATGTAATAACCAATGTAATAATAAATTTATAATTTCTGTAATAAATAATTATGCAATATTAAATGTAATAAAATTAATAATAAATTCAATAATTATGTAAGAAAAATATAATAGAATCTGTATGTTTAGAACAGGAAGATAGTTTTAAATTTGCGCGAATGTACTTAATGAAAATGCCCTTCCGGTGTCGGGAGAATGGGATCTAACCTAGGTGCGAATTTCTTAACGGTCGGTCCCTGGACTGTTTTTCCCTCTTGTTTTGGTTCATTCGTGTTTCTGTATCCACCCGAGGAGGGTGCCAGTGGGCGTCGAAACTGTCGTGGAAATAAACTCTGTCTATTAGAGTGGGTTTTTATTTTCATAACTACGCCAAGTGCTCAAAATGTTCTCCGGCGGCATGAATGCACTTTCAAAACAACAAAATCGTGTGGTCTGATGAAGCTACCTTCAAGCTAAGCACAGTAAATCGACACAACTGCAGGTACTGGTCACTTGATAATCCACGCGTTTATGTGGATAAACATGTTAATTTACCAGGATTAACAGAACAGCATGGTGTGGTTTATCATCCAGGGGTTTGGTTGGACCATTTTTCTTTAATGGGACAGTTACCGGTGCCGCATATCTCGACATGCTGCGGACAGAAATTATACCTGCAGTTCGGAAGTTGTTTGGAAACGACGACTTTTACTTTCAACAAGATGGAGCCCCCCTCATTATCATTGTGATGTCAGAAGGTACCTCGATGAAACGTTGCCTAACCGTTGCGTTGGATAGGACGAAGAGGAAGCGTTGAGTATTCTCCACGTTCACCGGACTTGACTCCACTTGATTTTTACTTGTGGGACTACCTGAAGGATGCAGTTTATGGTACAAAACCTGCAACACTCGAACACCTTAAGGATGCAATTAGGGAAAAGTGCGGGACCATCACAGCATCCACATTAGTCCATGTCTGCGAATCAGTTAGTCGACGCATTCAAAAGTGCATTCATGCCGCCGGAGAACATTTTGAGCACTTGGCGTAGTTAATTAAATTTTAAATGCAAACAACTCGCTATAACATTTTGATCACTTAGATTACTAATTTACCTTTCATTGGCAATTGCTATAACAATATATATATATATTTTTTTTTAATTATAAAATATATGATGCTATAAAGAGTATATAGTTTTTTATGAGACGCTCTATATATATATAAAATGCGTGAAGGGGAGGGGGTGGGGGTAATGGGGGAGGTGGATTAGCCCCCGAAGTTGCATAAAGGGGGTGAGGGGTTTTGGGGGGAGAATGAGAATGACCTCCCCCCAAAGGGGTAACCGAGGCACCGAAGGTGCCCTCACCGTAGGCGAGTTTGCGAAGCACAAGCAGTGCCCGTAGGGTAGTAGGGCGGGTCATACTATGCATTTTTTTTAAATCAATGGAGAGGGGTGTTCAAATGACATATTTTGGTGTATAGAACACAATTCTGAAGAAAATATTTAATTCTGATAACCCTAACCTACATCATTTTGCAGTTGATTATTATTAAATTGTTGATTATTTTACTATTGTAGTTACCCCAGAATATGTCTTCTCACGTTTTCTATCATGGCTGCTCACGTTATCTCTCATAGAGCATTGTTCTAACTAATTCATATAAACACATATAATGTAATTCATATAATAATAATAATATTTAAATACTCAAATAAAAAGGTGTGCCATTCCACTTAATTGTAATTATCATACAGTTTGGTATATGAAATATTTTGACGGTTTTCTGGCGCGCATAAGGCCATTTTCTGAGTGTGAGGGCTGTGTTTTCCAAGCCCACATTAACTGTTCCTGCAGCAGAGAGAAAAAGATTCCTGTGAAAGATCTTGCCTACATCAAGGGACAGAAAGAGAAGGTTGGAAGTAAGGGACCCCACGAAATAGGGGGTCCTGATCTACCAGAGCACAAGAGACAGGTGAGGACATCGAAAAGGCAGTGGATGGAAAGGAAGGCAGAGAAAAGGAGAAGGAGCAAGGAGGAAAGTGCTGCAGTAGCAGAGAAGGCAGCCAGGAAGGATGTTAAAAGATTTTTGGCAGATGGTGATGAGGATCTGGAATTGGAGAGAAGTGGTGATGAAGATGAGTTTGTTCCTAAAGTTGAGCTCTTCCCTCAAACTGACCCTGAGCCAGCAGCTTCGGCAAAGGTACAGAAAAACTATGATGAGATTCAAAACATTGCCCTTGCTAGTGTAAGGTATGGCATAGGGCTGAGGCCAACTGCAGCGATAGCAACAGCAGCTCTGATTGACGCAGGAATCATCACAGAAGACAATACAAGTAAAGTGATTGATAAGAGCAAGGTCAAGAGAGCACAGGAGAAGTTGATGAGAAGGCTGGGGGAACAGTTCGAGAAGAAGTGCAGGGAGGAGGGGGGATCTCTTGCATCCTCTTTGATGGGCGGATTGACCTGACCAATGTGATGATGGAAGCTGAGGGCAGTGACCAATCTTTTCCCGCAAAGATCAAGGAAGAACACTATAGTGTTGTTAGTGAGCCTGGCAGCTACTATCTGTTCCACTTTACCCCAGAGAAAGCAACTAAAGAGGAGTCACATGCGGAGAAGATTGCTAAGGTCCTGTTTGCCTGGCTGAAAGAGAGGGGTTATGATAAGACCTTGTTGGCCATTGGAGGAGACTCAACAAATGTCAACACTGGTGTGAAAGCTGGAGTAATGCGGAAGCTGGAGCTGCACCTGGGGAGAAAGCTGGTCTGGTTGGTGTGCAACCTGCACACTGTTGAACTTCCCCTGCGCCATCTCATTGTTGACCTTGATGGCCCTACTCTGTCAGACAAAAAATTATCCGGGCCAATAGGAAAGCTCCTTGATTCTGCTACAGACTTTGATATCAATCCAAACTTCACCCGAATCTCCGTTGGCCCTCCACTGATCAAGCTTCCTGACAAGGTCATTCAAGATCTCTCAACTGATCAATACTATGGCTATAAAATTGTCTGTGCAGTCAGGGATGGAGTACTTCCTGCAGGGCTGGCTCTGTTAGAGATAGGACCAGTAAACCACAGCCGCTGGCTCACCACAGCGAACAGACTTCTCAGGCTCTGGGTGTCAAAGCACGGACTTAAAGGAAAGAACCTGAAGATTCTGCAATTCATTGTGGAATTCATCATTGGAGTGTATTACCCATGTTGGTTCAACGTGAAGGTCAAGCACTCCTGGATCGAAGGGCCTAGGCACATCCTCTTTCAGCTGGACTGCCTCAAGTCCCAGAGAAAGGAGGTGCTGGATATTTTGATGCCAACTGTGAGAAGATCTGCTTGGTATGCCCACAGTGAAGTCATCCTCCAAACACTACTCTGCTCTGAGGATCAGAAGGAGAGAATTGAAGGGGTGGAGAGAATCCTGGCCATCAGGGGAGAGGGGGACCCGGACACTCAGCTGGGGGACTCCTCTGTTACGAGCAGAAGGACACCTGACATCAATTGTGATGCTTCCAGCATCGGTGACTTGATCAGCTGGTCAGAAGGTGTGTCAGAGCCACCTCTCACCTGCTCTCTAAGCACCTCAGAGGTGAAAAACTTCATCAACACCCCCATGGAGATGCGCAACTGGCCTTGCCACACACAAAGCATTGAGAGGGTTGTTAAAATGGTGACTGAGGCTTCTGCTAAGTACTTCTCACAGGAAAAGAGGGATGGAGGGATCAGGGCTCAGGAGACCAGCAGGAAGCTGATGTCCAAGTCTGAGTCAAAGCAGGATTTGTGCAACCTGGCAAAGTTCAAGATGTCAGGAGAATGATCTTTGTAATTATATCCAGTGATATACATGCAGTTCACCTATTAATAACTATATGTAAAGTTGATTTGGCCTTGTCAATATAAATGATTTACCTTATATCTTTTAATATATTATAAAGGGGTTCAAAAGGGTAAAATTGGCAATTTAGAAATACAAAATGATGTAGGTTAGAGTTATCCTATCCAAAAAAGAAGCTCATATTTGAATTCCCCATGTAAAAACACATAATTTAGACACCCCTGATGGTAGGATTTCCTTTAGATTCATGTTGTCACCTGAGTACGACCCGCCCTAGTAGGGTAGTGAGCCGAAGGCTCTGCTTCTTATTTGTAAAAATAAAAAACAAAGAAAAACTAGTTCTGTTGTAAACTTAAAGTAATGTGACGAAATTCTATATGCTTGGTGGCTACGGTTTTAGTACAGCACATCTGTACTATAAAAAGGCAGTCTTGTCTGTTTGTAGACACCATGTATTTACTATTAAGCGATTCTGAGCATAGAAATAAATGCGCTTTGCTTTGTTTTAACTTTTGACTCAAGCGCATTAAGATTTTCATTGCTTTGGATTCGGATATAAAGCTTAAGATTTTCATTGTTGCGTTCTTTTCTATAGTTTTATTGACCGAATAATTGCCACCCCAATTACTGAGGGTTCAATTATTCGGTCAATAAAACTATAGAAAAGAACGCAGCAATAAAAATCTGGATCAAGTAAAGATAAGCACCCCCAGCCTTCTTTAATTAGCCTTATAAGGCTAACTAACGAAAATATCACGACCTAACCTAACCAATCGTTAAGGCAACTGTACGCCCTTTACGATTGGTTAGGTTAGGTCGTGATATTTTCGTTAGTTAGCCTTATAAGGCTAATTAAAGAAGGCTGGGGGTACTTATCTTTACTTGATCCAAAAATCTTAAGCTTCACATCCGAACACATTGTATCAAGATTTGTGAAGCTTGAGATTTCTATGGCTGCATTCTTTTCTATAGTTTTATTGACAGAATAATTGACTCCCCAGTAATTGGGGGCCTGCGGCCCCCCAATTACTGAGGCCGAAGGCTCCAGCACCGCAGGTCTATCTAAATGGGCCCGTAGGGCCCACTTTAACTAGTTACTCTTAAATTTCAATGGAACAAAATTATCAAGCTTTGTACCCAACCCTGTATATGTGGCTTGCCTATTAAAAGAAACTGTGAATTTATTACTTTCTTTTTAAAACTCAATATCTAGAAATAAAATTTTCGAGTTCTTTTCAGTCTCAACAGCGAACTGGATTAAGTGGTGTTTATTGTTTAAATGGGCGAATAAAAATGAAACACGTTTTTCGGATCTGAGCAAAAGAAAAGTATCATCCATATATACAAACAGATGAATATTCTTTAGCGTTCCCTCATAGTCCCACCTCAACTAACATTATTCTTCTCCATCATTGGAAACACGATACAAGATTTCCATTGGCGTTTAAGCCAATTTTATAGAGAAGATATATCTTCCATACATAACTGGCTTAAACACCAATGGAAAATTTTGTTATGTATAGTAATGTATGGAAGATACATTAGCTGAAGTAGGTTCATGAGAAGACCCATACAATATCCATCCATTTGTGTATGTAGACGATACATTTCTTTTACTCGTATCCGGAGAATATGTTCCACTATACTCAGACTATTTAAACAGTAAACAACACTCAATCCAGTTCATAGGTGATACAGAGTCTGAAGGGAACATGAAAATAAACCTCTCCATTAAAGAAAAATAAGTTTACTTTACTTGGTATAAGTAACAAATCACGGAACTGCTGCTCATTAAAGCCACTTGGAAAGATTCTATTGAAATTCTGAATAAAAAATATTTATAGTCTCGGCGAAAGGAACATTAATGAATAAAGAAGCCACATCAATATTACACTTAACCTAGACTATTTAAGCAGTAAACACCACTGGTAAGACTGAAGGAAACAAAAACAAACCTCTCCATTAAACAAGAATGTTTTCTTTACTTTTTTATCCAGAACAGAGGGGCCATAGGCTAACGCCCGCAAAAACGCCCCACATCGAGGAAGAAGAGAGTCAAAATTAAGGTTCAAAGCTTTCAAGATACCTGGACACTCTGCGTTTGAAAGATTGGAGGTCATAGACAGGGGGAAAGGTGAAGTGAAGAAGATTGTTCCAGAGTTGACCGTTGACTAGATAAAAGATTGAGAATACCAATTAACCCTTGCGTTAGAGAGTTGGACAGAAAATGAGTGAAAACGTGTCGAAAGTCTGTCATTGAATGCTTTCCGTAAAGAAGGCATACAGTTAGAGAATTCAGAAGAGCAGTGTAAAAGAGCGATAGTAAAAAGAGAGTGAGGTAACATTACGGCGAACAAAGAGAGGGATTGAAGAGAGTCAGTAAGAGGCAGGGAATTGATGAAACGAAAAGCCTTTGATTTCGCCCGATCAAGTAGATCTGTGTGGATTGAGAAAATTGTAGACACCAATCGATCAGGGTAGTACTTCTCGGGGGGCGTTAGGCAGGAGACACGGAGTGCTGGAACATCATCACACCGTTCGCCTTTCTAGAGTTGTCCAGATAGGGTAGAATAAAGTCTTTGGATGAGATTCTACACTCTAAGTAGAAGTAGATGTTTCATTGTCTAAATCTTGTAAATTTTGAAATTTAGACATTTTACAGTAATTAAACAATTTATTAAACATTTCAGTAAGTCAACTAAAATATCTAAATTATTCGAAGTTTTTAAACAATTGGAAAGACTAATCTGAAATGTCTAATGAACTGTGTAATAATGAAATGTCTAAGGCATGAAAGTTTAAGGAGTTTAAGTTTGTATAAAAGAATTGCTGCACAGCATTACTATTAATAACTTTTGACGTTCAATTTATATACATTTCTTTTCGTAATTGACTATATATCCCTATAAAATAACTTCCTCTAATTTACATTATCAAAGTCACTTATCAATATTAAAATATTAAATACTCGAATTAGTTCTTCTGGATTCATTTATCAGTGTCTTTTCTCAAGTATAAGCTGTCTAACTCAAAGATTGAGCCTAGAGGTGGCCTACTCTATATCAAGAGGGCTAGTTCTAAGGCTAGACTCAGAGTTCAGGGTTACAGGCTGGTTCTACAGCGAATGGAATGTTTAAGTATAATTTAACCAAGTTTTTGTAGATTCCCTTGCATTATGTAAACGAAATGAATGGGATACCAGTCTTGTGAACTTCAGGCAGACAGTATGAGATATCTGGTCTGGACTCTGATACGTACATTGTGGAATACGAAGGTGGATCAAGAATACGGCTGTCCTTTAATTTTTGTAAAATTCTATTCAAAATATCTAGCTTGAGAATTAATGTGGTGCTTTCCTGTTAACAGGAATACCCAACCGCCCGCCATCATCTGGACTCGTATCTTGCGGAATTCATGTGGCGACAACGTACCGAAAGCAGCGACGTTTTTTCTGCGATTTTAGATGATATAAAGACATTTTGGCCCCCTACTAACTGATTATCGCTTACATATTAACTAATTTCATTTAAATGATTAATAAATTCGGTACTTACGTATTATCGGGACTACCAAACTGTTTATGATGTATTTTTGCTCTTGTCATTTTCGTTTAAACTAACGAAAATATCACAACTTAACCTAACCATTTATCAAAGGCGTACAGTTGACCTAACCGGGCATTCAATTAACCTAACTGGGCATTCAGTTGACCTAACCGGGCATTTTCCGTTATATTAACCTGTTAGGTTAATTCAATGCCCATTTAGGTCAATTGAATGCCCGGTTAGGTCAACTGTACGCCCTTGATGATTGGTTAGGTTAAGTTGTGATATTTTCGTTAGTTTAAATGAAAATGACTAGAGCAAAAATACATACATAGCAAACAGTTTGGTGGCGGGCGGTTGGGTATTCCCGTTAACAGGAAAGCACCATTAATGTATATACATCATTAAGTAGCTCAAAGTTTCTTGTATCTGTTTTCATAATCTAATTTATTCTGAATTATAACTGTGTTACCTCTAACTGTCTTACTAATCATAGGCTGAATCTTATCGGTCTTTTAGTAGATCACTCTCTTCTAAATTTTGAGGAATTTTATATCTATAGACGTTGTAAAATTACGAATAAATAATCAATCTGACTGGATGACTGGAATGACTGCGAAACATCCCAATTTTTATCTACATTGTCAGTTTTAACTAGATTGTAACTTAACTGTTGAAACGATTAATTAAAATGGAAAATGCGGAACAAGTGTAGTTTACGTTCCCCTACATTATCCTAGTTTAGATTACGTTCTCCTACATTATCCTAATGAAGTTTGCGTTCCCAAGTTTGTCCGCGTATACCTAATCAAATAAAACGTTAAAACTAAAAAAAATATTACGCCTAACCAATCGTCATTTTATATATATATATATACAGGGCGTCCCAAAAAAATGTATACACACTTTAACAGCTGATAGCTCAATTGATGTTTCTTACTTTCCAAGTTAAACCCATTAGAATTAATAGTGGCAGTCAGACTAAGCTTTGAACAAAGGAAATTCATTCTAAAATGCTACTGGAAGTGTGAAAACGCAGTTGAAGTGCAAAGACAGTTTAGGAGGGAGTTTCAAACAGATCCACCAACGCGACTTACCATCACTCGAATTAGAGATAAGTTTGAAGCCGATGGAACTATTCAGAATGTCCACAAGAAGCGTTCCGGAAGACCACGGACATCGACAAGCCCCACAAAGCAAGAAAGAGTACTGGAAACGTATCACCAAAGTCCAAGAAAATCTGTGCGGCAAGCGAGTCGTGAGGTAGGAATTTCAGAATCGTCTGTCCAACGCATTTTGAAGCGCTGTCAATGGAAAAGTTACATTCCAAGATTAGTCCATGCTATTAATGAAGATGATCCGGACCGAAGAGTGGAGTATTGCGAGTGGTACTTGGCACGATGTGGATGTGGATTGGACGAAGGGGTTTCGTAGAATACCCTCCGCGTTCACCAGACCTCACACCACTAGACGTTTTTGTATGGGGATACTTAAAAGACAAAGTCTACGCTATAAAACCTGCAACAGTCGCTGAATTGAGAGCAGCCATTGAACGAGAATGCACACAAATACCAAACGAAATGTTTCGTGATGTTTGCGATTCCATTGCTTCGCGTTATCAGCAGTGCCTGGACCAGAACGGACGTCAGTTTGAAAACAGGCGTTGACAAAACAATTAAATAATGTCTGTAGATTCTATTACATTTTGAAAATGAAATGTATTTTAATAAACACTGCCTTTATAAGTATTTAAAGTGTGTATACATTTTTTGGGGACGCCCTGTATATATATATATACACACGAGGGTAATTCAATAAGTATCCGCACTTTTTATTTTCACAATTTTATTTTCACATCTGATAGATTATAAACACATCACTTCTCAACATAGTCTCCCTGTTTCTCAATACACTTAGTCCAGCGATCTACAAGGTTCCTAATGCCATCACAAAAGAATGTTTTTGGCTGTGTGCGTAGCCAGTCATGCACCGCCTCCTTCAGGTTATCATCGCCTTGGAATCGCTGACCTCTCAAAGCGTCTTTTAGTGGTCCAAACAGGTAAAAATCTGAGGGTGCCAGGTCTGGAATGTAAGCTGGATGGTCGAGAACTTCAAATTTAAGTTCTTGAAGGCATTTTCTAGTCTGTGCAGCAGTATGAGGGTGCGCATTGTCTTGTAACAGAATAACACCTTCCGACAATTTCCCTCTCCGTTTGTGCGAATTGCTTGCTTTAACTCATTCCGAAGCATGTCAGAATACGATGCACTTGTTACTGTAGTTCCACGCTCTAGATAATGTTCAAGGATAGGGCTTCGTGTATCCCAAAACAGTGTTAACATAACTTTACTTGCTGACGGCTGCGCTTTGAACTTCCTTGCAACGGGAGATGTTGGATGCTTCCATTGCATGCTCTGTTGTTTGCTTTCTGGTTCATAGTGATGGATCCAGTTTTCATCTCCAGTGATAATACGCTCCAAAGAGTTTTCACCTTTATTATGATACCGCGCCAAAAGACGAGAGCAGACGTCCATACGGTTACGCTTGTGCTCTTCTGTCAATTGGCGATGATGAAGGAGGCGGTGCATGACTGGCTACGCACACAGCCAAAAACATTCTTTTGTGATGGCATTAGGAAGCTTGTAGATCGCTGGACTAAGTGTAATGAGAAACAGGGAGACTACGTTGAGAAGTGATGTCTTTATAATCTATCAGATGTGAAAATAAAATTGTGAAAATAAAAAGTGCGGATACTTATTGAATTACCCTCGTATATTTGATGGATTCACTTAAAAAAATGTCTCCTAAACATCCGGATCACCTGAAGATCAGGGCCCCCAGCCTTCTTTAGTTAGCTTTATAAGGCTAACTAACGAAAATATCACGACTTAACCTAACCAATCGTCAAGGGCGTACAGTTGACCTAACGATTGGTTAGGTTAAGTCGTGATATTTTCGTTAGTTAGCTTTATAAGGTTAACTAAAGAAGGTTGGGGGCCCTGATCTTCAGGTGGTCCACGATCCTAGTGTAGTTTACTTTCCCCAACTTTGACCTAGTGTAGTTTGTGTCCCCTTTTGCGTCAGGGGGACGTAAACTACACTTGCTCTGAAAATGCGATCCGTAAATGTTCACTTTTTTGGTAACAATGCAAATTTTAATCTCTTACAGCTTGAATAATGCAAATTTCTCTCATTCTGTTAATGTTCGGCTATTGAAGTTGAATATTAGTTTATCTGGAACCAGTTCCTCTCCACTTAAACCTAAATTTCATATTTTCTTGATATTTTCATTGATACTGAATTATTCTTCTTTCTGGCAGTGACTCTTTATAACCAAAATTGGTAATTTTTTACTATCAGTCCGGTCTCTTCAATTCCCATAATTTATAGATCAATGGATTCGTTATTACACCAGGAATGCGATTTGGATAGTCTCAAGTGAGGGAACTGGCCCAAAACCAAGTTAGGACACGAAGTTTGTTTTTGGGTATGTGTGAAAAAATACCTTAAAATGCGGGTAATTCCTTCAGTAGAGACTATCTAGGGCGCATTCGCGATGTAAAAACGAATCCATTGATATATAAATTATGGAAATTGTAGAAACAGCCAACATGAGTGACCTAACCTAACCTAACCTAACCTACGTAACCTAACCTACCTAACCTAACCTAATTTTAGGTACTACTCTTACCTATGGCAACGAAATGCTTTTCTGTTTTTATCGAACACACACTTATTACCACAAACAATACCTTCCTTGTTTTTCTTAGGGCAAATAAATTCTTTTAGCAATACACCGTGTTCTACATAAAAATTAAATGCAGTCTCTTCATCATCAAAAAATTTGCATGAAGTTAAACACAGTGAATAATTACAACCATCGCAAACCAACGCCATCGTGACACTAAAATCTTATGAGTTCAGGTCAAACCACCCAATTTTGTTAGCGGTACCTTCCTAACCTTTGTGGGATCAGCCATTTTATCGCTCCCAAAAACATGATCCGCGATTTTATCGCTCAAGAAAATAATTTCTTAACATTAATTTTATAGCTTTAATCGGCATTTGCCTTCATATTGTACTTAATAAAAGTTGTTTAAAAAATGTAAAGAGTCTTATGGTAAACTTTATTTTCAGTTTCCAGAGACCGGACTGATAGTAAAAAATTACCCCAAAATTAACTTCTTATATTATTTTATCTAATCTTTGCATTTGTAGTCATTTTATGTGATCATATGGTCACGCTAGGTCTAATTTAGTTTCTTGGCACGCAAAATCAATACAGGAAGCACACTTCTAAAATTACAAAAATGTGCCTTGAGATCATCTTTAATTTTACATTACTAATTCTACTTTTAAACTTAATTTATTTTCTTAACAGATGTAAGTGGAATCATTTGTACAATTCTGCATTACATACACTTGACGAACACAACTTAAATTTTAAAAGTTTTAGTATGAACGAAGTTTGCTCACTCTTTCTTTTTTAAGAAAATCAATCTTATTCACCCTTTTTACATTTAGGATATAAATTCTCGATCCTGATGTATTTGTAAAGAACTTGGCGTCTATATCTTGTATCTTGAAACAAAAGATTCATTGGAAACCTTTAATTTTCAAAAAGAAAATGCCGCATGATCTTTGCTGTCATAGTACTTAAATACGAGTGTGGGGAATGCAATTCCTGCTACATGGAGATGACCAAGCGTCCTTTCTTTGCAAGAAAATGGGAGCATAAGGGACGCTCAATCCAAACCAGCTAACTACTGAAAAATAATTCTATTAACTCTCTTATTAACATCATTTTGATTATATTTTCATATCTCAGCAGTGAAAATAATTTGAGACTTATAGAAAGTATATATACAGTATATTCATACACCCAAAACTAAAATGAATGCCAAAATTATTCTTTTAAGTCATAGGACTATTGAGGTAAATTTTGAATTTTATTATACTTTTGTATGTTTAAGGATAGATTTTATGAACAATGTTTACCATATAGTTTACTGTCGTAGTGTATTCAAACAATTTTAATGTACTAAATATTGTAGTTAATTTAAATATCAATAAAAAACTATTATAATCGTCATTAATTGCATTTTCATCATCATTAGAACCACTAAAGATTGCGACTATGATCGCTGAAACTAGCTTGAAATAAATAAATGTTCATCCCAGTACTGTACATGATATTCCATATATTTATATATATATATATGGGAATGAACTCAGAATGGTTCCCTGAGTTTTTTATGATACACACAGACCGTGCATGGAACAAGGAACTCTTCTGGGATAATTAAATCCACTATAGTCCAAATAAGTAATGGTAAATGACAAATACCATAGTTTTTCTTTTTCATGATGCAAGCCCGACGTGGGCAACGGGTCTCTCGCAAAGAGGTATTTGTCATTTACCATTACTTATTTGGACTATAGTGGATTTAATTATCCCAGAAGAGTTCCTTGTTCCATGCACGGTCTGTGTGTATCATATATATATATATATATATATATATATATATATATTTATTTATTTATATATATATATATATATATATATACAGGGCGTCCCAAAAACATGTGTGCACACTTTAACAGCTGATAGCTCAATTGATGTTTCTTTCTTTCCAAGTTAAACCCATTAGAATTAATAATGGCAGTCAGACTAAGCTTTGAACAAAGGAAATTCATTCTAAAATGCTACTGGAAGTGTGAAAACGCAGTTGAACTGCAAAGACAGTTTAGGAGGGAGTTTCAAACAGATCCACCAACGCGACTTACCATCACTCGAATTAGAGATAAGTTTGAAGTCGATGGAACTGTTCAGAATGTCCACAAGAAGCGTTCCGGAAGACCACGGACATCGACAAGCCCCACAAAGCAAGAAAGAGTACTGGAAACGTATCACCAAAGTCCAAGAAAATCTGTGCGGCAAGCGAGTCGTGAGGTAGGAATTTCAGAATCGTCTGTCCAACGCATTTTGAAGCGCTGTCAATGGAAAAGTTACATTCCAAGATTAGTCCATGCTATTAATGAAGATGATGATCCGGACCGAAGAGTGGAGTATTGCGAGTGGTACTTGGCACGATGTGGATGTGGATTGGACGAAGGGGTTTCGTAGAATACCCTCCGCGTTCACCAGACCTCACACCACTAGACTTTTTTTTATGGGGATACTTAAAAGACAAAGTCTACGCTATAAAACCTGCAACAGTCGCTGAATTGAGAGCAGCCATTGAACGAGAATGCACACAAATACCAAACGAAATGTTTCGTGATGTTTGTGATTCCATTGCTTCGCGTTATCAGCAGTGCCTGGACCAGAACGGACGTCAGTTTGAAAACAGGCGTTGACAAAACAATTAAATAATGTCTGTAGATTCTATTACATTTTGAAAATGAAATGTATTTTAATAAACACTGCCTTTATAATTATTTAAAGTGTGTATACATTTTTTTGGGACGCCCTGTATATATATAAAATGGAGAAAATGTGAGGCCATCCAAGCGTAAAACGAAAAAGAAGGAGCGTTTTAAATATCCAATTAAAGGTTTCGAATAGGAAGTGATGAGTTCTTGACAGAGGAAACGTAGTTTAGTGTGAAAGAGAAGAAATTACATTAAAAGTATTGTTCAGTTGTTGTGGTAAAGGTGCCCTTCCATTTTTAATTGTACCCCCATCTTATAAACCTTTGGGTTTGGCTCAAGCAAAAGTTTGAAGTAATGAGACAATAAGTTTTTTCCAACCATGTGTTTTCGATGGATTGTGCTTGTGGAGCATTTCTTGGTTGTTGACAACAATAATCAATATTTTAAATCTTACTGTATACTGTATTTTGTTTTTACATATAATTCAAGTGTATTTCTATCCTAGATGCAACAGCGAACTGATTGATAACTGCTTTAGGAAACCAAATCTTGTTTTTTCACCATACAGTTTTTTGATGAGATATCTCTCTCTTCTCACATTTCTTAGGAATAACCTCTTAACCTTTTCTAGCACCGGTAATTCGTTTGGCTAAATGATACAGTCATTAACTGGGTCAATATTAAGAAAACTATAAGAGTTCCACCGAGCAATCAAGGAGATCAAGGAGATCAATTTACTGTCAGCTTCTCCCATTAAAAGTGCAGTTTATTCTTACAGGAAATTGTGAAAGAAATGAACCGCCTCGGAATGATGATTGACCTGTCCCACTCCTCTGCCCATACTTCCAGGGACGTCCTTGCCCATTCTAAAGCCCCCGTCATCTTCTCCCACTCGGCTATGCGCGCCCTCTGTGACCTGCCCATAAATGTACCTGATGACATCATCAGTTTACTAGTACGACTCTGCAATTTTATAATCCGCTTTTTCTCTCTCAAAGTTTTTTATCAGTTTTAGGAAGTATTTCCAGATAACAAACGATTTAATTAAGCCTCAGAAAATCGCTTCTAACAGAAAAGTTAAAATATTAAGTCTTAATTTGATTATTAAATTAATTATTAAAGTAATTATTAAATCGGCTGATTGAGGAGTTGAGCTCAACTGTTCAGCTGTGCATGCCATCTCTAATAGTTAAAATATGAAACCAAATGTTTTACATTAAACAATCTCATAATTAATTTAAAATATTAATGAGGCATACTTATAAATTTTAAGTGCTTTCTAACAAATTTTTTCTCTTTCAAAACCAGGCTAAGAATGGGGGAATAATAATGATAAGCTTCTCAGCGAACTATATATCCTGCGAGCAAAACGCGTCTTTGACAGATGTTATCGGTGAGTAATAAAGCCTAAAACCTCACAGAAATGATTACTAAGCAACGACTACTAACGATACTGATTCTAGTCAATCATATGAAATTAAATTACATTCATTTACAATGAATTGATAAGGAATTAGTCATAACTCTTTTGTAAAATATATATTTTTACGGACCGTACAAGAGCAAATTTTAATAAAAATTTTGTAAAAGAGATATTACATTAAAAATTGAGTGATTAACTAAAATTCAAGAATTTAACATTTGGTTAATTACATAAATATAGTCTATATCTATAATATATCTATAATATCTAAAATTTGGTTTTATTAAATCCGTTACGAGTTATCGGCTGGAGTACAAAATGCTTGGTCCATTATCCATTTCACTATACTGCATATTAAAGACTTGGTTAAAGTTTTAATCGATGTTAAAGTAATCCGACTTACAAACAATACGATTTTTTTTCTATTCTCAAGGAAATTTAACCATTTGGAAAATATCATAACAGAAATTTGAGAATTGTATTAAAAAGGAGTTGTGACAATAAACGGTGCTCTTCCAATACGTGCTCTACCGTAAAATTTACATTCCAATATGTGCTAACTAACGAAAATATCACGACCTAACCTAACCAATCGTTAGGTCAATTGTACGCCCTTGACGATTGGTTAGGTTAGGTCGTGATATTTTCGTTAGTTAGCACATATTGGAATGTAAATTTTACGGTAGAGCACGTATTGGAAGAGCACCCAATAAACTTGTGCTAAATCCATCCCCCTAAGAAAAATATTTTCCTTATTTTCCCTTCTTAATTATGATTTATAACTAAATTTAAGTTAATTAATTACATAGATCAATTAATAATAGTGGTTTAATTTGTTGGCATAATTTGAATTTCACTACTTATTCAGTGCAAAACCTACACGTATACCAGTATCTATAAGTGATGGTATTATAAATACATTTATTCTTAGCTGCACGTTGGAAATATACTATGTTTTTAATGCTAGTTATACATCACTTGTCAATTAATAGTTTGGGTGGGTAACCAACTACCTTTTAGACAGCTATGAAGATTTCTCAAAATAAAGTTGCTAAGAATGGACATTTGTGCTGATGTTAACACTCTGATGTAACTAGAATTCATAAATGGAGATTATATCTACCTTTACATACTCATTACTGCGTAAACGACGCATTATTTTGTAGAAATGGTTGCCTCCTCGCAACAAAAAAAATATACTTGCCCGCAAAGGAAGGAAGGAAGGAAGGAACAAAGGAAGGTTTTCGGGGATTTTATTTGAGAAATTATAGAAAGTTCAATTCGAGATTCATTTTTAAAAAGTCTTATCTGAAATATCTGAAACTCAATTTATTCATATTGTTGCTGAATATACTGTAATTTTTACATTACTTACATAACGTTTCATTGTTGTTATATATATATACTAGTACAGTTCCCGCCGCTTCGCTGACGGTTAGACAGGCTAAACTACAAAAAAAGAACCCAGCCGTGAAAATTTTGAGCTTCACATTGTGTCAACATTTCTGAATCTGGTATCTCCCAAAACCTCCTCACCCCCATTCATACAACTTTTGGGCTAACCCCCTCCCCCATTACCCCCACCCCCACCCTTCCCCCATTGCTAAACTACAGAAAAGAACAGTCATGAAAATCTTGAGCTTCACATTGCCGCCCGTAATACAATTTCTGATTTTTTTTTACAATTTCAGAATTTTTTTCTCACAATTTTTTCTCACAATTTCTGAAAGTGTGACGGACAGACGGACAGCTCTCTTATTATAGTATACAGTATATATATATATATATATATATATATATATATATATATATATATATATATATATATATTAATTAATTGCATTTGTATTTTTTGTCATAATTCGTGATTGTGCCCCTATTTTATCTTTGTAATCTATGATATAATCTGTTCATTATTTTATTAGTATTAGTATTATCAATATTTCTAATAATGTTATCAATGTGTAAACCGGCAAAGCTTCTGGTTTCGTAAATAGTTTCAGTATTATTATTATTATTATTATTATTATTATTATTATTATTAAAAATTTTAATTCAATGCAGCATCTTTTTTTACATTCGCAGCTCACATCAATCATGTTCGAGGTATGGGCGGCGTGGATCACGTGGGTTTGGGCGCCGGCTACGAAGGAATCAACAGGTGAGTAAATTCTTTCCTCGTTTCTCGTGTCTCTCTTAAATACTATCAAATTACTTTCGAAAGTTGCTGTATTTGGTACTCCTTTCGCTCTACTCTCGCTTCCCTTTCTCTTTTGAAGAGAAAGTTAATTGGAAAAAGATGCAGAGAGAGACTTTGTTTATTGGTTTTTTGTTTCCTTTTTCCGACCTTTTTATAGAGATGCACTGCAATGAAATCATCGCGTGACGTCCGTTCGGATGGAGTTTTCTCATTACATTCGGATCCTTTTTCATCTTGATAATATCAAAGGATCCCTTAACGAAATCTTCACTAATATAAAGATTATTTTTATGTATATAAGAAATGTATTTAATGCTTTGCTTAAATTTCTAAAACTACCTTCTACAATTTTTTATTTGTTAAATTGTTTTTTACAACATAAATCAGTTTATCATTTTAAGATCCGCCTTTCTGCACATACATTACTCTTAAAATAAAAATAATTGTTATATATTTAACTGAAGATATTAATTATATATGCATTTATAGGAGCATAAAAGTGGTTGCTGTAACTTCAAATTTAGTTTGATTTTATAGATATTCTTAATTATGCATAACAACTGGCCTCACCCCAAAATGAATCTGAGAACAGCCTTTCATTGCTAATTAAGATTCCGTTAGCTGTTGGTTGGTGGTAAAAGATTTCTGATTAAATTTCATCTTTTCAATGAATGAACTAAAAATGGTGCAAGAGTGTATGATTTAGGAGGTAATGTTTTACTTACTTTACGACGGCAAGATTCATGGAAATAGATTTGTTAGGATAACTCTGTTTATTACCATACATAAGGTGTGCAATGTCTTTGGTGAACATATTTAGAAAGCTGCTCACTTTCTAAGTTAGATTTAACTTAAATTAAGTTAATGTAATTTTCGCCTGATCCAGTGTGCTGACGTGTAGGTTTGCATATACGCCCACCTCTAATCCAAGAGGAAACCTACAATACTGTATGTTAAACTGTTTAAATTGTCTTCCTCAATAGTGTCCTTCAAAGCAAGTGGTCTAAAAAAAGGTGGGGAAAGGAAATCTTAACTAAGATTTCGGAAATCCTCGTAACGTCAGAATCAGAGCTGTCCTTTGAAACCCATTCCTTTTACATGATTCAAGGAAACACTGACACAGGCGAAAGACAGTGCCTTTAAGATTTCATTTGAGCTGAGTGGCAAATCCGTTCTAATACATTCATTTAAAATACAATACATAAGAGGAAATCCTGAACAGTTTCACCTTTGTTGGTGATTATACACATACATGCTTTTATGTGTATAATACGATTCAATTCAACTCTAGAACTTAACATATACAGTATGTATAAAGTTTTTAATGAATGGAAAAAAATAGTCGTGATAAAAGTACTGTATATTAATAATAATTATATAATAAAGAAAAATTAGTGGAAGAGAAAAATGTAAAAAAGAAAAGGGTCCCAAGCAATTACATGAAAATTGGAAGAACACGAGAAACAATAAACTTCAAAATCAGGCAAATACGTCTTTGCCTTTAGAGAGTTTACTTGAGATAAGAGTATCAAAATAAGATCTTCAGTTGTATTTTGGTTCGACTGTGTGTTACCTCTTAAATATTTGTCTATTTGAGGCCCAGAAAAATTTCATCGAAGGTTCATTTTGAGTAGCTTTTATCGGCAAGTGTGTTTGAGTAACAGAAGAGACAAAAACAGAGCTAAAGGTACATTCATAGTGTAATTTCGGAAAATGATGTTAGAATCTATTTAAAATTCTATGTTCGGTCTTATCTCCTTTGTTATTTGTTCTCGATTATTGAGACACGGAACAAAGAGCAAGGAACAGGGAATAGAAAGGGCATATATATTGCAAAGGCTTCAAAACTGAGATTCAAAATAAAATTTTAATTTTTTGTTAATATTTTGTTTAGTTTGATATGTTCTGAATAAGTAAAAATATATTTATTTTCTTTTATTTCTTCTATTTCACTTACTCTTCCCCTGTGCGAAAATATAAATGTCCAATAAGAAATGTCCTATCAAAGTTTGTATTAGTTTTTCATTTGTACTGTATACAAGGTGTGTTCAAAAAGTTCCCGAACTGGTTATGCGCCTCGTGTGATGCATGTTGTAGTGTGACTCAGTCTGTGTCCAAAGACTGTTACCGCTTGTTGATATCGTATTTTGTTCTCGCGATATTTACTGTTTTGTGAAGTCATTTTGTGTGTTTTGTCGCATTTTGTGCATTTGAATAATGGCTACTGTTGAAGAACATCGTGTGTACATAAAATTTGGCGTTAAGCTGGGCAAGACTGCTTCTGAAACCTATGCCATGCTGAACACAGCATTTGGCAATGACGCCTTAAGTAAGAAAAACACTTTTAAGTGGCACAAGCGCGTTAAGGAAGGCCGAACGTCGACGGAGGACGATGCAAAGATAGAACGACCTTCCTCTTCAAGAACTGATGACACTGTTGCTTGTGTTCGTGAAATGATTCGAGGGAACCGTAGACTGACAGTCCGGAAAGTCGCAGACGAAATGGACATTTCGATTGGATCATGCCACACGATACTCAGAAAGAATTTGGGGATGCGTCGTTGTCAGTCAAATTTGTGCCACGACTCTTGACTGCTGAGCAGAAAGAGCAAGACCTCTTTCAACGTGCCAATATTGACGAAAATTTTCTCAGAAACATCGTTACGGGTAACGAGAAGTGGGTGTACGGGTATGACGAAACCAAACAGCAATCATCGCACTGGAAGTGCGCGACAGTAGCCATTATTTAAATGCACAAAATACGACAAAACACACAAAATGACTTCACAAAACAGTAAATATCGAGAGAACAAAATACGATATCAACAAGCGGTAACTGTCTTTGAACACAGACTGAGTCACACTTCAACATACATCATATGATGCTGGCGTAGCATAACCAGTTCGGGAACTTTTTGAACAAACCTCGTACCATCTCAAGGGGTGTACACTGTACAGTATTTAAAGCTACACTGTAAAGTTTAATTAATTCATACAGGTTTAAGTGGCTCATATATATATATATATATTATTATATATATATATATATCGGGTGGGCCAAAAAAAAGAGAGACCTCGAACTCTGGCTGTAAAATCCAAAGTTATGGTCAGATTTCAATATTTTTTCCACACCCCACAACTAAGTAAATATCTCAGCAAATACAGTACATAGGACCATGAAATTTTAGCATATTAGTACTAGGTAATTTTATGGTTTGTATGCCATATTTTAGCATTTTAGCTGAGAAACTGGATTTATGGCGAATATTCCAGAAAAATCTTGCAAATCATAGGTTCAAGTTGATAATTAAAACGATTTTAATTAACGTAAGCCAACTGCAGGAGGTTTGGACAAGCTTCTCAAGAAAATCGATAAAACAGGAGATATCAAACGAATACCAGGTAGCGGTATTAAATTTGGCCTCCAAACAGTCCTGATTTAAATCCTGTCGATTACGGCCTCTGGGAAAATTTGCCACAGAGAATTTATCAGGTCAAAGTAAGAAATGTCGCTCATTTACGACAGCTTCTTCTGGAAAAATGGGATGAGCTACCACAAGAACAAATCAATAAAGCCATAGATGAGTTCCGTCCTAGACTGAAAAATGTTGTAGAAGTTCGTGGTAAACATATCGAGCAGTTTTTTTAAATCAAGATAGCACCATATCTGAGTACTTTGTAACTTTTTATCTGCACATACAATGCAGTAGTAGTGTAAATGGAGAATTTCCAGCGGCATAAAGAAATGTTCAATAAATCTGTAATTTTCATTAGTTTTCTTTGAAATCCGCTCACCGTATAGGAAATTTACATAGTTGTTGGGTATGAAAAAGTATTGAAATCTGACCATAACTGGGTTTTACAGCCAAAGTTCGAGGTCTTCCTTTTTTTTGCCTACCCGATATATATATATATATATATATATATATATATATATATATATATATACACACACACACACACACATATACTGTATATATATATATATATATGTGTGTGTGTGTGTGTATATATACTGTATATACCAGAACTTTCTTTATAATTAACTCAGAATTGCCGTTCATATATATTAGTGCAAGAAGTACGAAAGAGAGTGTCTTTAGCTTCGTTTGTCGGAAGCTCTTTATATTCATATTTTCTGTAGCACAAAAGCTTCGATATGTTTCCTTATCTCTGAATAATCACTCACAAATCTGGTGGTAATCTGACATAGATACTTAAATTCTTATACCTGCTCTATTGGTTCAAGTCTCATTTTGAAACTAATATTAGCTGACTGTTTAGTGGTTCTGCGGTGGAAATTAATAAAATTAGTATTTTGTAACATTAAAAATAATATCATGATATAATTCGTAGAATTTTAGATGACAATCCAGACCTTTAACAGGTATCATATCATCGGCATAGTTATTTATTCTCATGATATATAAACGACATCTAACTTTTGCCTCATTAAGTGAAGCAATTAAACCCTCACTATATACTGTATAGTTGCCCGCATATGTAATATTCCTCGACTCACAAGCGACTCCGTGCATGTGGCAACGCCGCAGTGATAGTCAAGGTACCCCAGCTGGGGAAAGGTGGAGTGGAGGGAGGACAACCGACTCCAACAACATATAACACAGACATATATATCTCAAGGGCAATTAAATGTGCAGTCATTGACATACAGGTAACTATAATGTAATGTCTGTGTTCATAAAGATAGAGGTAAAATCCGTGAGGATCTCAATAAAATTGTTGATTGGTCGGTCACATGGCAAGTGAGATTTAACGTCGATAAGTGTAAAATTTTACATATAGGTTCACATAACGGTAATTTTGCGTATAGTATGTCAGAGAAGCAGTTGGCAAACAGTAGATCAGGAAAAAGATTCAGGAGTTATAGTCACTGGTGATTAGAGAGTAGCGAAACAAAGTACAGCAGCGGTCAATAAGGCGGACAAAGTGCTAGGTTTTATAGCTAGGAATTTTGAGTGCAAATCGCGCGATATTATTGTTCCTCTTTATAACTCATTAGTTAGACCCCATTTGGAGTACGCCATCCAATTTTGGAATCCATATATGCGCAAGGATATAGACAAAATCGAACGAGTTCAAAGACGAGCAACTAAGATGATTCCGTCGCTTAGGTTAAAGTCGTACGAGGATAGGCTTAAGGAGTTAAAATTGATTACACTCGAGACTAGGAGGCTATGAATGGGTTCGATAACGTAAATAGAGAGAGCTTTTTCAAAATAGCACAATATGTACAACTAGAAATAACGGGTGTAAGCTGACTAGTAGAAGGTTCAAGACAACAGTTGCCAAAAACTTTTTTACGCATAGAATAGTAAATAGTTGAAACAGTTTGCTGGTAGAAGTAATTAGTAGCACGTCTCTAAATATGTTTAAAAATCGATTAGATGCATATGTTGATAGATTGGCTATAGTTTAAGGTACTAAAATTAAGGTACGTAAAATTGTAGGTCCCCTCCATCACCACGGAGGACATGCGCAATACACAATTACAAACACGGTTAGGTAGAGCCATGAGTGGATCCTAGGGTTTTTGTTGATCTGAAACATTATAACATTATGAAGATAAACACTTAATATGATCGTGAACAGCGTTGAACGCCATGTAGTTTACTAGTCTTATGCAATAATAAGGTTCCATTATGATTACTGCAAGTCTCTACTCTATGAACAGCTACCACAATACAACTTTTTATATACTAGTGAATTTGAACCAAAAATAGACATTACACAACGAACCTCCACACTCCCTCATTCCCCTTCCCCACCCACCAGTCTTCTTTCTATTACGCTTGCTCATCATTATCATATACTCATCATCCTTTTTAGATGTTTTTCGATTCCATCCTCAACCGGTTTTGTTCTTCACACCCCCAGTTTGTGAGTGGTGAGAGTGTTTTAGAAACAGTAGGCAATGATACTCTAGCTTTAGCAGTTATTTGTCTTTGAGTGTTGCCTTCTTTATGGAGAACAATAATTTTCAACGTATTTTTGTATGAAGTTCCTTTATGTGGAGCCATTATACTGTCTTATCTGTAAAAAAAAAATTAGAAGATTAGGCATTTTCTCTATTAAAGTTTAACAAATAAGATGATATTTTTAAAGAAACTTGCCATTAAATGAGGGTATAAACAACATGTGTGATTTATTAAATCTATAAAACATGTTATTACATCAAATTGAATAGTATATTTACCAGTAAAGAATCTGGTCCTCAAAATTAGCAAAATCAATAAAAACTAGTAGTGTACTGATTCAGCGGCACTGGCAGAATCGGCCAGTTTTTGGGCATTGGCTTCGGCCAAATTTAGCCGATTCTCTTGCTGATTATTTGAAATTTTTTAATTTTCATTACAAAACAAAATCTATATTTAAAGAAAACTGAACACTAAAAAACACTATGATAATTTATACTTATTTCAAAGTGTAATTGTATAAAAATATTTTACATTCACAAAAATGGCAAAGTATAATAAGTTAAGTTGTCCATAAATTTACATTTTCTCGACTAGCTAATCCCTAAATATTATAAACTATTGTAATGTAATTATAATTGTAATTGGTTGTGTAATGTCTATTTTTGGTTCCAATTCACTACTATATAAAAAGTTTTATTGTGGTAGCTGTTCATATAGACTTGCAGTAATCATAATGGAACCTTATTACTGTATAAGATTAGTAAACTACATGGAGTTCAACGCTGTTCACGATCATATTAATTGTTTATCTTTATGAACACAGGCATTAATTACATTATAATTACCTATATATCAATGACTGTACATTCAATTGTCCTTTAGATATATGTGTCTGTGTTATATGTTGTTGGACTCGGTTGTCCCCATTCCACCCCACCTTCCCCCAGTTGGGGTACCTTGACTATCACAGTGGCGTTGCCACATGTACGGAGTCACTTGTGAGGCGAGGAACATTACATATGCGGGCAACTGTACATTAAACAGCAGAGTTGAGAACAAAGAGCCTTGCCTAACTCCGCAAGACGAACCAAAGCACTCGGATCTCTAACCGTGAAAGAACGGTGGGTGTACTACATTTTCACTATATTTATTATGTACAAAGGAACTTTTTGTCCTCTCCATTTTTAAAGAGAATATTGTGGTTCTCTCTATCATATTCTTTGCTTACAGTATGTCCAAGAAAGAACTCTAAATCGTTGAATTACTCTCAGTGTACTTAAATAAAATTTCCTTCAGTACAGAGATACACAGATCATTTGGCCTTTCAAAGGCAAACTGATTAGGAGATGTTCATAAACAATCATTTAATCGGCGTAGCAATAGTTTCTCAAGTAGTTTCGAGAAACAGGAAGCGGCAGCAATAGACCTAGAATTATTGCTGGATAGAATGTCCGCATATTTATTTCTGACAAGGGGAAGCTATATACCCTCATAAACTCTACAGGATTATAACTATGAGCAAACATGGCTGAGAAAAGTAATGAGATATGTAGACTTCCCACGTAATTGGCATATTTTAAGTGCTTATTCGATAAGTCACCTACCGCTGCAGCAAAATCTATCTTTAGCTTTTTAATTAGACTTATTTTCAGGAAAGGAAATCCACTTATTTTCTATGTTCCCTCTCAAGGACGTTCCGTTGCAGCCTACATTAAGTTTAGCCCCTCCTACATTATTAAGAATGCTAGGATAGTGTTTTTCCCACAACCTTACAATTTCTTCCTCCCACAATTCACCAACTTAACAAATTTCCAAAATCTTATTATCATTATTTAATTTAGTTTCACAAGCGTTCTCTTCTCGGATAGAATGTTCTTCCTGTTTACACCGTCTTTTGGCTGCTTTATATTAACCTCTACTTGAACACATGTTCATGTAAACCAGTACTATTTTCGATCTACCATGAAAGCACCATAAATCGTAAAAGTCTTTTGATTCCCTATTCAAGGTGGCAATAAAATCATTCCAGCTAGGATAAATTTTGGTATGACTATACACACAGACACACACACACACACACACACACACACACACACATATATATATATATATATATATATATATATATATATATATACATATGTACAGGGCCGGATCTAGAAGTTGCGAGGCCCTAGGCAGATCTAGAAATTGCGAGGCCCTAGGCCTATATATATGAAAATATGGACTTAATTATCGGTACTATACCAGCAATATTAGAATCCCGCATAGACAGAACTATGCCAGCACTTAAAAATTAAACCAAACCAAAAAAATCACGCATGGAAATTGTATAAGAAATATAAATAAACCATACAAATAAGTATAAATTATAATATGAATCAAGATTTGTATCGAAAATATAAGACAATGATTTCTAAGATTTATATAATACTAGTACAGTTCCCGCCGCTTCGCTGACGGTTAGATAGGCTAAACTACAAAAAAAGAACCCAGCCGTGAAAATTTTGAGCTTCACATTGTGTCAACATTTCTGAATCTGGTATCTCCCAAAACCTCCTCACCCCCATTCATACAACTTGGGGGCTAACCCCCTCCCCCATTACCCCCACCCCTCCCCATTACCCCACCCATTCCCCATTACCCCCACCCCCACCCTTCCCCCATTGCTAAACTACAGAAAAGAACACAGTCATGAAAATCTTGAGCTTCACATTGCAGCCCGTAATACAATTTCTGAATTTTTTTTACAATTTCTGAATTTTTTTCTCACAATTTTTTCTCACAATTTCTGAAAGTGTGACGGACAGACGGACAGACAGACGGACAGACAGACGGACAGACGGACAGCTCTCTTATTATAGTATAGATTATAGGTAATGACTTTCCATAGTATACAAACGTTTTTCATATGTGATGTATAAGAGATGTTGACATTTCATTTTTTATAATAGTGAGCGATCGATTTATCAGGCTAAATATTAATGCTTTAATATTTGGTTCAGATGCTCCTTGAATATTACAGCAATGCTTTTCTACTTTTCTTCGAGCTAAACTCTTCAATTAATTGAGAATAATCTAATGAATTTGTTATATCGTTTTCTATTGATAACATAGCTAATGATTGCAATCTCGCTTGAGACATGGTGGAACGCAAATATGTTTTAATAAGTTTGAGACGCGAGAAACTTCTTTCAGCCGAAGCAACAGTAACTGGGATGGTTAATACTATTCGAAGTGCAACATAAACATTAGGATAAATCTCACTTAGTTGTTTTTGCACTATATAAACAAGGGCATTTCCGAGATCTGTTTTCTCAGGTATAAACCTGCAAAGTACTTTAAGTTCTTCATAGAGTTCTAAATCATTAATATCACTTGAACAGAACGCGCAAAACGGCTTGAGCGAGGCCCCCTTTGGCGCGAGGACTTAGGCGATCGCCTAGTTCGCCTATAGCTAAATCCGGGCCTGCATATATATATATTATATAAAAGCAAGTTGTGTGTGATTCCGTCCGTGAGTCTGTCTGTCCGTGAACTTATGGGTCTCTAAAAAAAGCTTAATTAATTGGTTGGTTGGTTGGTTAGTTGGTTGGCTGGTTGGTTGGTTGGCTGGTCCGTTGGTTGGCTGGTCGGT
>JAJOZX010000608.1:552500-580000 GCA_023014485.1 Bathynomus jamesi
GAACAACTTGGAAAAATAGAACTGAATGCTTTATGAATGGCAATTTCAAAGTCGACCATCAGTTCACTTGGATTCACTAAAGGCTGTATAACTTTCAGTTGTGAGAATAGTCGTTGATAAGTTTGTTTTGATTTATCTGGTAACAGTGCGAATATACGCGGAAAACTGCATTCTCCGATTTGCACATGAATGCAAAATAGCCGAGTCCATTGATCAGGTGCAGCTTTGAAAGTTCCATCACATGACCACGTAGAATGCGAGGCAAGGTCATTTAGTGCACTGTCAGTGGCAAATATTAAAATACGTTGGGTATCCTGTGAACCAGAGTCAAATCTTAAAAACAGTTCACCACTACTAAATTTTCTAAACTCATCTGGAATTTCAAAGCCGTGTCTGCTATTTGGATGCGTAGGAATTCCTTCAACTTTTTTTCTGCATTTCTGTATGGTTCTTGAAATCACTGGGATGGAAGGAAGTTGGGCACGGGTGTTTTGATCAAGACTTGTGACTCTTTCAGATATAATGTTACGAGTGTTTTTTGCAATAGACTGAACTGCCTCATCCTTCATTTCAGCAACCGCAATTCTAGCATTTAAAGAAGCAATTTCAGCTGGATGCTGGTGAACGCCAGATACATACACAACTTCCGGTATATCATTATCCGTTACTGTATGAATACGCACAGAACACGAATTTCTTTTCTCACACCGCCAATAATCCTTTTCCAGTTTTGAATTTCGGGAGTGAAAGTCATACACATAATTGTTTTCGTCTGCTAACTTAGTCTTGCCTTTCGAAGACTATGAATTTCGCCATTTCTCTTTTCTAAGGGATATTACTCACTTGAAAATAATAGAAAAATGCCCAAACAATTCACTGACGACCATGTAACTGTATATATTTTAAGGAAAATGATTGTAGATTATGCAGCTCGCATATTGTAAACTCATTTCTCATTGGACGTCATGCATGACGTCAGACGTCTGCCAAGGTCATGCAGCTACCATATTGTAAACCATCCTAATCTAAAGCTATATATGTTTTAGGTTTAATAAAATCAATTTTCCAATTTTATTTATTACTATTTTACTATTTCATTGGACGAAAAGACGTTCGACGAAAAAGCAGTTGGACGAAAAGACGCCGGACAAAAAGACGGTGCATGCTTTTGCTAGCCTAAATAGGCCTATAGATCTCAGTTTGGCCCGTTATTACGAGTATATATTATATATACTATATTATCACTAAAATAAAAAGTGCGGATACTTATTGAATTACCCGCGTGTGTGTATATATATATATATATATATATATATATATATATATATATGTTAACCCCCATCTTCTATGGCCTGGGTTGGTTCGAAGTTGACGGGGGTTCTGGTTAGGAGGCAGCAACGGATTTGTTACTTGCAGTAGTTTCTTCTATACTACTCTCCGAGTTCTTCTATAGTGGCTCGGAAGATTCTGAGAGTTTTATTAAATTCTCTGAAGGTTACCCCGATTCTTCTTGTAACGTATTGGAAGATTTTAATGACTAAGTTCTCTGAAGAGAGTAAGGCTCAAAGGAAAAGATAAAAAACTTTTTTACTGTAATTTACTGCTAAAATGTACTGATAATACTCAGCTCTAAGTTAGATTAGACTTTTACAGGGGGAGAGGTTCGACCTCTTTCGACCATGGCTCAGGCCGGAATTTAAAAGTGAGGAGGCCTTCGACCTCGTCGAGGAGATTTCCAACCTCCTCGCTGAAGGGCTGCTAAGACAGGAGTAATTCAATTTACAATGCAAGAATTAAATAAGTAAATTTTGGGGGAGTGCAGTTGAAGGTTGAGTTTCCCCCTTTAACTGGAGATCTAAACACTTCTTGGACGTTAAGCATAATTTTAACACATATCAGAATTTTGAAAGATTCCAAAATAAAACGAAAAACTAAATAACAAAAAAAATAATAATAATATCGCCAAGTATACATTCCTAAATGGAGAGACAATGTCGGAGTAGTACATTGAGTACAATCTCAAATACATCAATGAGTACATTGTAATTTTGGTTTATTACAACTATGATTATAATTACCAATTAATTCACATTCGCTTATTATCGTTAATTACAGTTTCATTAAAGTACATTAATTACATTATCTTAAATTATTACATTTAATTACAATTTTAGCAAATTGTTAATTGACAGATGTGATACTGAAGTTATCTAAATAGGTGATACAATTTATATAGTGAAGCAGAGTTAACCGTTGTTCTATAATTTAAAGGGGATTAACAGCAATGTTATATATTTATAGTTAACAATAATTACGCCAAATTATGTCAAATATTATTAGAACCTGGTTGGTTATCAGAGATCAGAGTTTGAAAGTTTAATTAGACAGCGATGAGGAAAGCGGAGAAAAATACGGTGTACTTTTCATTGGAAGTACACGGACATTTATGATAACGTAATACATATGTAATATAGAATTTGAATGACAATTAGGTAGAAATAGTAAGTACAAGTAATGAGAACCGGGCTAACTATGTGACGTTAGCAGATAACGAACCAGTGGCCTGGCAGAGAAACAATATAGTATCATATATTATAATAATATAACATAACATCTTAACGTTATAAATTGGTAGCAGAAGCAAGAGAGAAAATTTCGAATTCAGATGCTTGCTTTTGGCGACGTCATCAAAATTCGAACACCTTGAATCAGCATGAATGAGCAGCTTGCGAGAGGTGAACGTACTTAAAAGAAAAAGTAAAAAGAATACATGTGGACGCATTTACATGTACGTAACTATGTACGTAGTCACAATCATCAGGGGACATGTACGAATGCACAAAGTATTGTACACATATCGGTACGTAACACAATAGGTTGTGCGCGTAATAGAGACACGAGTAAACATGGACTGATAGATTGATAGGGCATCGGTAGACAATAGGTAGGAGAATGAATAAGTAATAAAATTAATAAAGGATAACGGTCAAGATAAGATATGGACGTATGGATGAATATGGTCGAATAATAATATTTATACTACATAACACCAGACAGGACACAACATATAAATAATGACTTATAGAGAATGAAGTTTTTATTATTATTATTAAAGAATTTACCATACATTGAATACGAAAGATATCCACATACTAAACACGTGATTCAGCATTTAAGGTATGGAAAACGTGGAGAGAATGAAGTTACTTTATGACGTCATAGTTATTCAAATTATGCTGTACGATACGTCAATTTATAATTAATACGCCATAGTGAGTTAATTCGTACGTACAGTACAAGTCATTATTGGGAGAAATTAGAAGAAACGAATTAGAGAAATACAGTAATGAAAGGTTTATAGCCATTGTAAAAAGAGTGAGTGAAACTATTAATGAAATATATATACTTATATGATTATACAGTAAATATTAAGGAATTGGGTACATTTGAGGAATAATTAAGTAAATGAATAAAGAAGTACAAACAATGGTTCAAATCATGCCACATGCAATATGTATGCATAATGTAATAAATTTAGGGATGAGGGTTAGATGGACAACAATAATTAATTATCATAAAGTCTATAATAAATGGAAAATGGAGATATGGGTAATATTGTGATGAAAATGTTAAACGATCTAAACCGTCGAGTGTCTTGTTTGTACTTTAAGGGAATGAAATTAAGGGACATTCGCTTCTCACAACGAACCTCCAATGACACAAACATGGATACGACTCAACCATAGAAATGGTTGATAGCATGGCTGTGACACTGCAAAAATAGAAGTCAAAAATAAATTTTTTATCCAAACTCACGTTAGGCGATTTTGGTTCTTATGTAAAAATGAATATTTGAATATAAAAGATTATATAGGACTTATTCATTGTTCATTTTCACACACATATATATATTAGGGTGTTTCATAAATTAAAAGTTTGGAAAAATTTTAATCCACATGGATCCCCTTGTTCCATTTGCTGAGGAGACTGATAAACCGAAGTATTAATTCAATAGTTTAAAGTTTACGGGTCCCCAGTTTGATGCTCTGGCAGATCATAAACGGAAAAAATTAAACAAAAATCTGTCAATGAATTTTTATTCAACAAACGAGTACCATTTCACTACACATTTTCACAAAGATACAAAAAACATAACCACTTCTTGCGAATCATTTGTCCATGAAATCCTTCTTGGTTTTATTCGGGTATTTCGCCCTATGCTGCATCACAGTTTTGAGCAAATACTGCTTCTGCTCTTCGTTCTTCGTCAGAGAACAGTTGAACTCTTTGGTGAGCGCGATGGCTCTTTCGGCCCGATCGTTGACGACAGAGATTTTGTTAACAGTTGCCGCTGCTTGCTTGAAGCCCTCTACTTCAGTCCACTCGGCAACTGGCTTTTCAAGAATTCTGTGTCCAAGTCGAATGCATGGAAGAAAGCCATCGTCTTTCCTGTCACGAACTCCGCCAGGTGTTTCGAGGCAAGATTCCTGACGTTCTTCCCTTAGGGTCGCTTGAGTTCCTTTTTCGATGCGGGCTTACCCAAACTGACGACCATCTGAGCCTTTTCTTCATCTGCCACATCTGCGTCGAAGAACGCCATGGCAATAAGAGTCTCAGAGATGTACCATAGCTGTCGAGACATGGCTTCTTGCGCAGCGTTAACACACGAATATCCCGACATGGCAAAGGCTTCCGCGTCACGCAGAAATTCCAGATCAACTGCGGCAGCCTTGCTTGAGGTTGCAGCACGAGTCCAACCTCGGATGTAGACGAGGGACACGAAAGACCTACGGCTGTCAGAGCTTCCAACTCGTGACTCGACATCTTGAACTGCTTCTTCAGTAGAATTACTTTCAAGGAGTAGATGGCTATCGCCATCCATCGAGCGTGATGGTAAGCGCCAGGGGCTCTGAGAGGGAAATCCACCACTTTTGCTTCTCCCAGGAAGATGAGAACCAACTGTAGCAGTTCCTTGTAGTCATCGCGCTGATGCGACGTGCTCACCATCCCTCTCACCAGCAGGACTGACTTCTCCCTCAGTTCCCTCATAGAGTCATTGACTTGAGCAAAATCGTACGGCCGCACGTCCAACCGGTCGATGAACTTCCATTGTGCCTGAAACTCTTGAAAACGGGTATATCGGGGCCACTTGAAGGGCCGTATGCACGCTTGAAGACGGAGCTGAGGATGACTTCATAGATGTGATGCCGACAGGGGAAGTACATGAGTTCTCTGCCAAGACCTTTCTCAATCAGGACGCAAGCCCCGATATGAATCCCGGTGTTCGACGCTGTCGTGTCGAAAGACAGTCCCCGCACGCGCTCTTCCATCCTGTGTTCCTTGACCAAATCCAAGCAAACTCGCGCTATCTTCTCGCCGGTTCCGGACGTCACCTTAGGAACGCCGAGCAACTTCTCCTTGCCGTCGCCAGAGACGAGGACGGCGATCCGGTCAACGCTCTCCTTCCATTGCTCATTGTCAGGTAGGAGCTTACCGTCCCAATGCAAGACAAGAGCTGACCAGGACAAACTTCGTCGGATTGATAACTTTCAGCAGCACCTTCCTGAGAGCCTTGCGTGTGCGGTACATGGTACTGGCAAATGGACAGTTCATCCAAGTCAAAACCCAGTGATTTAGCCGCTGCAGCGTACGACATGGCTGAATCGCGGTACGAATATTCAGCCGATCGTAGGTAGTCGTCACATCCGTAGATCAGATTCCTGCGTCGCTTCTTGGTATTTCTCTTGGAGGAGGATGGAAAAACTTCCACGGTTGGGTCAACGACATCTGAGTCAGTCTCTGACGAAGTTGAAATCACTAAAGCCCCGTATCTTCTGCAGCTCCTTGTTCCTTCCTGGCCTTCTCCTGTTGTTCCTTAATCTTGTCCAGCCTCTTCCTTTTCCTAATCTCCTTATAGTGAAGCTTCATGTCAAGGGCCCATGCTGCAGGAATTTGGATCTTCACGCTGCATGTCGAGAAGTGGATGTCCTCCTGATTCTTTATCATTTCCTTAGCCTGTGAATGAGCAATGTCCATGATCTCCTTCGCTATTGCCTCCTTGAACATCGCCTCCTTCACCGGAAGGACTCTGCTTTATGTGACTTGTGCTTCACAAGCCGGTCGTATTCCTTGAGAAGGGATTCCATCTTCCTCAAGGCCGAATCTCGACGCATCATGGGGATTCTCGCTCTCTCCCAAAATATGAGACAGGCATCCAGGCACAGGTTCAGGCATTTAGTACGTCCAAATTTTTGCTCCTTTTGGTGGTAAAAGTACTTTTTGAGTACTTGCAACTGAGTTGGAAGGCCACTTGATGTGATGTTCGCATCCGTCTGGCCAATAAGAAACACTTCTGTTTTCGCTCTGGTAGACACCTGGAAAAGAAAACAAACTAAATAATTCCACAGAAATAATTTCACATCGTAATTAATTTCATTAATTAAATAAAGAAAAGCAGTAACTGGGACTCGAACCAGTGTCATAGCCGTTTGGCGGCATCGCTCAAGTCAGCGTACACAGCACGCTATCCACTACACCATCTAGGGAGTGGATAGCGTGCTGTGTACGCCGACTTGAGCGATGCCGCCAAACGGCTATGACACTGGTTCGAGTCCCAGTTACTGCTTTTCTTTATTTATAAAACTGATACGTGTACACTACGTTCTCTTTGACAATTCATTAATTAAATAAATTTCAATACCGCAGTAAAATTACATTAATTAGTATCATAAATAATTACCAGCTTAGTTGTCCAATATGCAACAGACTAATTAATTTCATGTAATATTAATAATAAATATCACTACCACAGTAAAATGACAGAAATTAAATAATAATAAATTTCAATACCACAGTAAAATGAGATAATTAGTAGCATATATAATTACCTCCATAGTTGTCCAATAGGCTATACAACACGAACCGCTCAAGTGACGAAGAAAACCGTCTTCACTGCAGGCAGGCGAGAAATGAACTGACAAAAAGTCGTCAAAGTTGGGGACCTCTAAATGCAGCGCGATCTGGTTCAAACTTGCACAAACGTGTTTTCTTGTTCTTTAGAATACGGAGAAATGTGTGGATTAAAACTCCAAGCTCATTTTTATTTTACCCTATAGGTATGAAACACCCTAATATATATATATATGAAATACAATAATTAACATAAAAATGTTATATTTTACAACTGACTAAATGAATCGCTCTTCGCTTAGTAGGTGAAAAACTAGAAATTGTTCCAAACGAAAATGAAGTTGGTGTGGTGGTAGTCAGAGGCAGTTGCATTACATTGTACAAGTGATTTTTCAAAGCTTGCAATATTAAAATTTTACGTAATTCCAAGCGCTGCTGTTTTCCTTTCTTCCAAAATTCTAATGATGATTTCTTTCTTTTGTTCTTTCCATCGTATGCAGTGGTTTATTAGGTTTCATCCTCATCAGTTTCCTTCTTTGAACAACAAGAGTCATGAAATAAAAGTACTTTATTAACTAAAGATTTCGATACTCATTGCCATAAAATTCTTAAATTCCGTTGTGCTGTCTCCACAGGACACCCGAAGAATTGCCAGATGTGTCTTCTTACCCCGAACTCTTCGCCGAACTCCTGAAGGACCCTTCGTGGTCGTTGCAGGACCTCAAAAAGCTTGCAGGAATCAACTTTCTTCGAGTGTTTTCCAAGATAGAAGAGGTAAGAAGTCTTGAAAGAGAAGGTTTGATATTTTAGGTTGAAAGATTGAAGTACTTTTATGAACACATTTGAAGTTATTAGCATTTGATAAAGAGTTTGTTTCGAAACGTCTCTGTCAAACAATTCTTTGATCATAAAAATTAGGAATTTTCATTAGAGAAAAGTAAAAATCTACAAATAATTATATTCATACTTTATTATGTTAATAGCTTCGATCTTAATTAATGACCTGTCTGTTATTGTTAATGACCTTTATATAGTTCTTAAATAAGTACATTTTTAGGTGAGAGATACAATGGCGGATTCGGGTCCGTCAGAGGAAATCATTCCGATCCACGACATAGATTCCCGGTGGCCTTGTCGCTACAAATTCGCCAGTTTGGACGCCAGATCGAGCTGACCGAGCCTTCGGCGGAGAGCCGAAGACGGCGTTCAACGCGTTCCCCGCGAATGGATTCCGTCATCCGTTTCAATCACCGACAAGGTGTCCGTCTGCCAACAGGACGAGCGAGCATTATTTTTGTGTCAATACTTGCTGCCATTTTAGCATAACCATTTTATATATATTGACTAGGAAGAGGACAGATAATTCTAAGTGGAAAACCTCGAAGAAATACAGAAAACTACAAAAGTACTTAGAATTATTTTCCTTCATTCTAGAAGGTGTAAATATCATTAATTAAATTCACAGGTTGTATTGTGAATATCTTTCATTCTCTCTATTAATCTTTTAAAAGTTTATTTTTGTTGTCTAAACTTTCTCAAACAGTTTTAGGAACCGTAATCGACTCGCGGAAAATGTTGCAGTCGAAACAGAATTAAACCAAATTCTTTTCCACTAAAGTTGGATTAAATGAAATCTTTCGTCGTTATTTTTTTCGAAACTTAAAAATTAATCTAATTTCCATAATAAGAAAAGATGTTTCTGAATTTTTCTATTTTGCCTTTAAAAGAAAATAAAGTTTTATATCTTTTCTGTCAGTATGTGATTTACGTGTTAGAATTAAACGCAAAAATAAATATTAATTTAAATATTTTGTGTATGTATGTTGTATGTTGACTTCAAAGGCACAAATTATAATTTTGTAAAGTCACTTTTAAATATTTAAAGGAATTAAACTGAAACTTTCAAAAGTTAGATGGTCAGTTTATGAAACAAAATTCAGATACAGATTTAAATAACTTATAACTAAATGCAAATAATAAATGAAGAATTATCCTATTAAATGACTTAAAAATGCCCTTTATAGAAATTAAAGTTTAAAATTTTTTTATTTAAACTTACTGAATTCATTCCACTGAATAATACATAAAATGTTAAATTTTTCTACTTACTCCTAAATGCTTTTTCTCCATAATTGTCTTTACTCTTATATAAATGTATATTGTTTTATATAAAGTGATAAATTTCGAAAAACTAAAGGCAGAAATTTAACAAACAAATAAATATATTATAAAGTTCACCGATGGTTTTTCTGTCCATGGTTTAAAACCACTAATTTCATATTCATTTTACTCCATGTACAAAAAATACAGTTAATATTAATTAATATATATAAATATATATATATATATATATATACTGTATATATATATATATAGGCGCCTCGGTGGTGTAGTGGTTAGCGTCGCTGACTACAAATCCATCGGCCCCGGGTTCGAGACCCGACGGCAGCCGGCGCGCAGCAAAACCCAGCTGTTCATCCTTCCACACAATAAAGAAAGTGGTTGGTAGATAAATGGGTACCCTAAGTGGCCTAGTGGTTAAGACGCTGGGCTGCTGATGGGGCGTGGTTCGGATTCCACGTTAAACTGTAGGTCTAAGGTGGAGTGAAAAGCTTGACCTTCGTCAGAATGAACAATTCGGGCGGAAGCTAACTAAATGTTATATATATATATATATACAGGGCGTCCCAAAAAAATGTATACACACTTTAACAGCTGATAGCTCAATTGATGTTTCTTTCTTTCCAAGTTAAACCCATTAGAATTAATAATGGCAGTCAGACTAAGCTTTGAACAAAGGAAATTCATTCTAAAATGCTACTGGAAGTGTGAAAACGCAGTTGAAGTGCAAAGACAGTTTAGGAGGGAGTTTCAAACAGATCCACCAACGCGACTTACCATCACTCGAATTAGAGATAAGTTTGAAGCCGATGGAACTGTTCAGAATGTCCACAAGAAGCGTTCCGGAAGACCACGGACATCGACAAGCCCCACAAAGCAAGAAAGAGTACTGGAAACGTATCACCAAAGTCCAAGAAAATCTGTGCGGCAAGCGAGTCGTGAGGTAGGAATTTCAGAATCGTCTGTCCAACGCATTTTGAAGCACTGTCAATGGAAAAGTTACATTCCAAGATTAGTCCATGCTATTAATGAAGATGATCTGGACCGAAGAGTGGAGTATTGCGAGTGGTACTTAACACGATGTGGATGTGGACTGGACGAAGGGGTTTCGTAGAATACCCTCCGCGTTCACCAGACCTCACACCACTAGACTTTTTTTTATGGGGATACTTAAAAGACAAAGTCTACGCTATAAAACCTGCAACACTCGCTGAATTGAGAGCAGCCATTGAACGAGAATGCACACAAATACCAAACGAAATGTTTCGTGATGTTTACGATTCCATTGCTTCGCGTTATCAGCAGTGCCTGGACCAGAACGGACGTCAGTTTGAAAACAGGCGTTGACAAAACAAATAATGTCTGTAGATTCTATTACATTTTGAAAATGAAATGTATTTTAATAAACACTGCCTTTATAATTATTTAAAGTGTGTATACATATTTTTGGGACGCCCTGTATATATAACATTCTTATTTTTCACCCTCCTAGGAGAAAGATTAAGGCCAATAAATGAGGATCCATTCGTGATGCGAATTTCACAAAACTTGAACGAAAATGAAAGGAAAGTAGAACGTCTTCCCTTCCCCAAGAGAGGTAAATTTTCAAACTCGACAGTTTCTAAAAATTACCACAAGGCGTAAATGATAATTTTGGAGAAAAAATAGAAATGTTTCGATGCGATTTAAAAAATCTTCGTTCGGAATGCATCGTTTGAACTTCCGTCAGCAGCTTACATTTCGGTTTCATTTGTGTGGTTAAATATGAAGACAAGTAAGGGTTGAGAGAGAAAATAGACCAAAATATAAAAAGTGAGAACAATTGCCAAAGACAAAAGGAGAAAGAAGGAATTAGGCAGTGAAGTTTAGGAAGGGAAATTTTGAGAGAAGGAATAAGAAAAAAAATAGAAAAGAATGATTCTAGAAGAGAAAATTAACAAAGAAATAATATTTAAGACAAGCAAAGAAAATTAGTTTGAGATGTAAACGTGGTAAGACATCGTTAAACACAAACCGAATCTCCGATCTCCGGAATAAAAATAAGATCCTCGTGAATAATCTAACTAAAAGAAACCTTAGTCTTTTAAACACCGCGCCTACTCCGTTATGCATTAAAATTTGCTTCGTAAGATCAACATTATTTATAACATTCATATTGCATTAGCATATTTCGGTTATACAAAGCAGTACATCGAACATTAATCCACACTCATGATTTAAAAAAAAATTTTCGGTGTATTTTTATTTTTTAGGAACAGACGTTGACGTGTACAAAATTACAGAATAGGAATTTTGAATGGAAACAAATGGTTTTTCATTGCAGGAAAAAAAAAAAGTATTTTTGGACAAACTTTTCCAAATAATATTTACACCTTTGGACAAACTTTTCTGGATATATTAAAACGTCTTATATACTAAATCTGGTGCACTGCACTCTATGTATAAGAATAGAAAATTAAATTTGTTCATGCGAACTGGCTTGAACCTGGCAAAGGAAATTCAGGGCCCAGGCATCACTTGACAATTATGTTTTGTTCATGGTTGGATAAACATTTAAATTTCTACGAGGTTAATTTTCTGAAACTATTCAAGTTCCTTTATAACACTAAGATAAAAATTAAAATATTTTTACACCTCAAATCCACTACTGCTCTGTTTACTACTATATATTCAATATTTCAAATTTCCTGCAATTCCTTACATTATCCTAAAATATCTTGTATTATCCTACATTGTACTCCATTTTAAAATGTCCAACCATGTCTGAATGTATTTTCCTCTCACAAATCAACAGAGCTATGCTTTACGAAATTAGTCGTTTTGAGATAACTCGGAGAGGAATGAGTTACTACCAAACGTCATAAATCACTTGGAAGGAGAAAACATGGAAAACTTGGAACCTGTGGGACTCAAATCCGCGTCGCTTGGTTGCAGAGTCAGCACGCTACCGATCACGCCATCCAATTTATACAAATTTATTTTTTTCTAATTTTGTCCTTACAATATTTCCTTTTGGCTTTTCCTTATTCTTTACAACGAAACAAGAATTATGTCTTACATGAAAACTTTCTCTCCCTTACATCATCTCATACAAATTTGCAAAAGTATTGGTTTATTGAAAAGCCCTTCGGGGACGGATATATCTTACAAAAATTAGGCCTTTTGGGAACATGGTTTCTTGTTAACAGAAATATACAACGTTTTAGTCGAGGTATTGTTCTTTCTTTTTATTTTCTCGAAAGGATGCATTATATTTTCTTTTTTTTAATTTTAAATTAACTTGCAGTTGCAGTTTACATAAAAATAAAGCACAGATTTCTCGATTGCTGTTAAAGAAAACTAAGCAACTGTGTCGATAACAACGATTATACTGGTACTGATTCATACCTTTAAAAGTAACCGAGGACATATACCCATCAGATTGACAAGACAATAACATCAACAGTAAAAAAAAATTTGACGTAACTTAGCATAAACTAAACTAACTTAATCTAACCTACATTATACTTGTCGATAGAATGACAAGTCGGTCAGCTGTCGTAATCTCAGTAGCGAAGGTACTACTTTTATAAAGCACGAGTGAATGACTTTCTCACCGTATGAGTCAATACCGCAGCACCAAAATGATTTGTGATTCAGTTCAGTTACTTCCAATGCCAAGCAAGTTTATTCCACAATCGGGTTAGAAGAGAAACACAAAACCTTTATTAAAACATACGATTGGACACAAAGGACTAAGTAATATTGAAAAAATATCAAACTTGAAACAAGACCTACCGAAAAATATTCCACATTCAGAAATGCAGATACAAATCGCGGTAATGGTCTGAAATTAGTCGGTAAACATCTTAATTCTAATGAACCTAAGCATTTCTTCTTCGATTCGACAGTATAGTTAATTTGTGGAATGAATTGCCAACCTGCGTAGCTCAAAGTAACTCGGTTGAGTCCTTCAAAAAGAGACTAGATACTTATCTTGCCTTTAACTCCTAGTTAGAAGCATTTGTTAGCACATAAAAGTATTGTAGAATTTTTCCTCGGATTTAAAATTTTCACTTACCTACAAATTTTCTTCCTTCCTTTCACTTGCTTTCTTTGCTTTGCTTTAAATGTTTCACTTGTTTTTAAATTTTTCCATTATTACCTTTCCTCCTTAAACAAGAGTCTCTGCTGCTTTTTGGTGTCCTTTGTATTCATTTGTATATATATATATATATAGTTGAAAAATATAAGCAGGTCTAAATTTAAAATTTTTATAACTAACTGAATATCAGGTTTACTATAACCTGCTGGGCATTATGTCAAAATACAAAATTTACTTTTTCAAGATATTTATAAGTCATTTTACCACTTTCTAACATACTTCTAATTTAGTAAACACAAGAAAATCGCTAGAAAAAACTGGAAGGTGAAATTATATCCCCAATATTCGTTATTTATAATGAAATACTGGTATCGTTTCCGTCGAGTTTTGTACTTACTTGAAATTTATACCAGGATTACTAAATAAAATTATAAATTTTAGTAAACTCTGAAATATTTGTAACGCTCATAAACGTAAAATAGGAATTGATGCAAAGTTTCTAGTATATCACTTTTATTGAAATATGTGTTCTCAATCTGAATATCTTGATGGCCATATTTAGGATATATATATATATTATATATATATATATATATAAGGAACAGTTTTGCAGGAATGAGACATATCGTTATAGGCACCATTAACCGCATTCAACGTTGTGATTCCCTTGGTGCGTATTGAGGTCTTGGCTTTTTATGAATCGATGCCCGTTACTAATATATCACTTTTAGTCGAATATTTGTTTTGAATTTCAATCTGTTGATGGCTATATTTGTGGTATAAGGAACAGTTTTGTAGGAACCTAGGGGTATATCTTAATAGCACCATCATATATATATATATATATACAGCGTGTCCCAAAGAAATGTATACCCACTTTGTTCGATAATACCAGCTATGAGGGTAATAAATATATTACTTTTTATGTTTTTTAATAAAGAATTTTCTCCTGAATCTAAATATGTAATTATTTTTATTAAAAATTGAAAAAAAAAACGTTACAGATGTTTAAATTATAATTATTATTTTCGAGACTTCATGTGCGATATTTTCTAATATTTTAACCGACTGTTTTGAGATACTTATGTTTAGTGTTGATATTGAAGCATAAATGTTGTAATTATTAGTTAATTCAAAAAATTTACAAATTCCATGGTTAAATGACACTTTATCTAAGATGTTCAAATTGTCGTTAGAAAAGAACAAACGTCGCAGAGTTATAAGATGTTAGATAAGGTTAGAGCAAAACTGTAGTCTTGCCTAATTAGAACTCAACGAAATGGCTAGGCTAAGCTAGGCACTAAACATAAGTATCTCAAAACAGTCGGTTAAAAGGCAGGCCAAGCCATAAAAAAAAATATTAGAAAATATCGCACATGAAGTCTCGAAAATAATAATTCTAATTTAAACATCTGTAACTTTTTTGTTCTTCAATTTTTAATAAAAATAATTACATATTTAGATTCAGGAGAAAATTATTTATTAAAAAACATATAAACAGTAATATATTTATTATCCTCATAGCTGGTATTATCGAACAAAGTGGGTATACATTTCTTTGGGACACGCTGTACATATAAAGAAATTCCAAATTGTATCGATAATATTTATTATTTATAATGAAATATTGGTTTCGTTTTCCGTAGACTTTTGTATGTCATGAGAAATTTATGTAAAGAATTACTAAATCAAATGACAAATTTTAAGAATGTCTTAATTACTTGGTATTTATAACCTTCAAATAAAATAAGATAAAGTTCCTCCGAAGATGCCGTGCATAGCTCTGTGGAACCAAATCAAATCATTTGTTTTTCCATTCTTGAAATTGCTCGTTAAAAATGATGTTTCTCCTTTTTATTATTGAGGTTATTGATTTAATCGAAGAGAATCATAGCAATGCAGCAGCATTGCATTATTTTTCTTTGGATATTTTTCATTTTCTTTGAAAAGATGAAAAATAGTGAGTAAGAATATTTAGAATGTTTAGGAGAGTAATTCTCAAAAGTTTTAGTCCTGTACTTTTATTGTTCTTTCGGAATTGAAAGGAAACTCAACACTAGCACTGTGCTCACGCAATGCAGTATGAAAGTCGTCTACAAATAGGAACTGGTAAAAGTATATATTTCTACGGTGTTAAAAAAAAGCGCCATCTAGACTAGATCAAGTGAACGCATTTTAACCAACGTAAGAAACTATCTTTAGTCTACCTCTATGAAAAATAGTATAAAAACCTATTGATAAGCAATTACATTTCTTCAACCAATCACTGAAATATTTATTAAGGTGTTAATTTATCCACATCAAATTGTGTTCGACCTTCAAAATAATCTATTTTAAGTTATTTTGTCCGGAGAGTAAACCCCTTTTGAGAAATTAAAACAAAACCCTTACTAAATTTAAAATTTGATGAAACAACAAAGCCTCATTCAAAATTAAAGACTTTCGAACATCTTCATCTAAAAATATATATACCGAATAGTTTAAATGAATTTTACATACCATTACTGAATTCTTTACGTTAAGTTTCTAACCAATAAACGTTGTAAACTACAAACGTTTCGCATAAAAAAGGGAATTCTTACAAGAAATAATTCTACGGAAAATGAAACTACTATTTCGATATATTGTTTCCATCCCAGCCACTGTTAAGTATTCAGAATTAAAACAACAAAAATTTTCTTATAATAAAATAATAAATACCTTAATAAATTTATTATAAAATCGATAACTCATTCATATTATATATTGCAGGAGATATTTAAAATGGAAAATTTATTCTTTTTTCTTTAAAGGAAATAACAACAACAACAACACACATTATATATATATATATAAATAGGCGCCTTGGTGGTGTAGTGGTTAGCGTCGCTGACTACGAATCCATCGGCCTCGGGATCGAGACCCGGTGACGGCAGGCGGCGCGCAGCAAAACCCAGCTGTTCATCCTTCCATACAATAAAATAAAGTGGTTGGTAGATAAATGAGTACCCTGGGTGGCCTAGTGGTTAGGACGCCGGGCTGCTGGTGGGGCGTGGTTCGGATTCCACGTTAAACTGTAGGTGGAGTGAAATGCTTGACCTTCGTCAGAATGAACAATTCGGGTGGAAGCAAATCAAAGGTTACCAAACGTTAACAATTTATATTTCGGAAACCGAATTCCTACAAGGAACAGCAATACAATTGCAGGAACCAACATTTTCACTAAACGTTTCGCAAGCTCAACCTAAACATTTCTAGCATGATGAATATATAAAAAAATTTAAATTTAATATCACCGCACGTAGTTTTTTTTGTATAATAATGCTAGAAATATTTAAATAAATGCAACTTAGGTCATGATTCTTTGTCTCTGTAGGTATTGAATGTAGACTTTCCGAAACTAAGTGGAAAGGTTGTTGGTTTCTGCAATTGCATTGCTGTTCCTTTTATATATATTATATATATATGATGGAGACCCACAAGGTAAAAGAAAAATGATTCCAAGGTTTTTCCATATATATATATATATATATATATATATATATGGTGTGTGTGTGTGTGTGTGTGTAAACAAAATAAACTGGGACTCAACTAAGTCTCCTTCAACATCCCTAATTTCCATAACTTTATATATTACTTATGATTTAATAATCATAATTTAGAACACTAAAATGTTTGATTTAGTAATTGCTAAAACTACTGTTGTGTTTACCCTACACACCCTACACACTAATGTAAATCAAAACCGGGTTCAGGACCACATAAAGGATGTTAATTTGAAAATATCTTACTTGTTTTTCGTACCCATTTATGAGCGTCATTATTTGGAATTATCTTTCATTGGCATTATCTTTGGATACACGTGGATGTATGCTTCTCTTTGCCAAACTTGCGTGGATCAAACTAAAATGATGCGGATATGACAAGGATTGCAGTTAGGTATTGCATTCTAGAAATGCTCCATGTTAAAACATTCAATATTCAACTTCCTTTCCTTGTGTCCTATCTTAAATTCCTATCCTCGCATTTATGATCAGATAACTTATAAGGGGCCGTTCAAAAATTACGTAACGGTATTTTTGCTGAAACTTCACACCCCCACCCCTTGTAACGTTCCGTAACGCTAGACCAGACATCCTCTAGATGTTATGTAACCCCTAATAGGGGTTGTCTGGTCTAGCATTGTTACGGAACGTTATAAGGGGGTGGTGGTGTCAAGTTTTAACAAAACTAGCGTTACGTAATTTTTGAACGGGCCCTAAAATAAAATGGGAAAACCGATTTTAACGGAATGGAGAATAGTTTAAATTTTAATACCTATAAATGTTCGTATTGAACACTAAGGTCTATATATATATTTCAATGTTTTTGTCAATGTAATATTCACTCGCGGGAGCTGTAAGGTTAGTATGAAGCCGATAAACTCGTAATAATAACAATATTAGTAAAGTAGGTGCTTATCTAGAATGTGCAGGAAATGCTATAAAGACATGAAAATATAAAGATAAAGTTAAAAATTCTCAAGTTCTTAGTTATTTTTCTTCAAGCTAAACTTTTGCTTGACTTTGCTCCCAAAAACACGTTAATTTCAACTAACTTTTGCAGGACATTCAACAAAGTTTTTTTTATGATTTCTTCTGCATAATGAAGTTTGAAATAAAACCACAGTTAATAAAATGAAGCTCAAGTGGTATCTTTTATTGTAATTGAAATTTGCATAGCTTTCATTTGTTGTTACGAAAAAAGTTATTTCATTATAAAAGTTGTTCGCATTCGCTATGATGGAACCCCGACAGGCCAAAATCCCGACAGGCCAAAATCCCGACAGGCCAAAATCCCGACAGGCCAAAATCCCGACAGGCCAAAATCCCGACAGGCCAAAATCCCGACAGGCCAAAATCCCGACAGGCCAAAATCCCGACAGGCCAAAATCCCGACAGGCCAAAATCCCGACAGGCCAAAATCCCGACAGGCCAAAATCCCGACAGGCCAAAATCCCGACAGGCCAAAATCCCGACAGGCCAAAATCCCGACAGGCCAAAATCCCGACAGGCCAAAATCCCGACAGGCCAAAATCCCGACAGGCCAAAATCCCGACAGGCCAAAATCCCGACAGGCCAAAATCCCGACAGGCCAAAATCCCGACAGGCCAAAATCCCGACAGGCCAAAATCCCGACAGGCCAAAATCCCGACAGGCCAAAATCCCGACAGGCCAAAATCCCGACAGGCCAAAATCCCGACAGGCCAAAATCCCGACAGGCCAAAATCCCGACAGGCCAAATCCCGACAGGCCAAATCCCGACAGGCCAAAATCCCGACAGGCCAAAATCCCGACAGGCCAAAATCCCGACAGGCCAAAATCCCGACAGGCCAAAATCCCGACAGGCCAAAATCCCGACAGGCCAAAATCCCGACAGTTAAAACTCACGAACTAAGATGAGTGCGAGAACTCAGCAAGGGTGCGAGCGAATTGATCTGCTCCCACCTGGAAGCAAAGTTAAACTACCTCGAAGCAAAGGTAAAACCGCGAGTAAACTAAAAATTATCAGTGTAACTTCACCCTTAGAACGACATGGAAGAAATTTGTGAAATTGTTCCTTCTCAAAAAGGCAATAACAAAGTTAACGCACGCGGTTATTTAATTGTGAAGGATAAAAGTCGGGAAGACGATTATTACTGGTGCTGTGAAAAACTAAAATCACTTAATTGCAAAGGTAGAGCAACAACAAAACTTTAAAATGGACATCACCTTAAAAAATTTGTGGATCACAATCACGCTCCATATGCAAATGCAGCTAGTTAGGTTAGGTTAGATTAGGTTGCATTTTTTCTTTTAGTTTTTATTATTTTAAGCTCTAAGTAAATATTAAATATAAACTATTATCTTGTCGGGATTATCGCTTGTCGGGGTTTTGGCCTTCGGGATTTTGGAGCTCGGGCTTATGGCTTTCAGGATTAATTATGGCAGTCGGGATTATGACCCAGACCCGCTATGATACCTTTATACTATTCACATTATAGAATAAGCGAATATATCAAAAAGCGAATATAAGGTTTAAATCTTATGATTAAACTTAGTTTTGCTTAAACTTCGACACAGTCGTACATTCAATCAAATTAATCGAAGTATGAGAGTACGAAAGTAATCAGTGAGACTCCGGCCCAAAATTATTTCGGATCACCTCTAGATCAGAGCCCCCAGCTTTCGTTAGTTAGCCTTATAAGGCTAACTAAAGAAGGCTGGGGGCGCTGATCGTCAGGTGATCCATTATTTCTTTCAATAAACGCGCAGTAACTTATGACGCAAATTACTCCTTTGAAATAAAACCTATTCCAACAGATGCGTACAATGAATGGGACTCGGATACATACATTCTTAGTTATTAAATAAACCCTTATTATTATTAGTTATTAGTCTATAAAGTTATCAAGATGCATGCAGAGACGTTAACCTTGAAGTATGAAAATCCGTGAGATTTCTCAATGTGCCTGATTTTGATAACTGAAAACATATCTCACATAAGGGAGTTTAAGACATTCTCCCCCGATTTTATTATTATCATCATTATTATTATTAATAATGAGACCGTCAGATAGCCTTAAAATCCGTGAGCATTGACACGTCTGTGCATGCATTTCTTTGTTACATTTGGTCTAACAACCAAAGAAGTTCCTTGGCAGGTGCAGAGGATGACAAAAACAGAGGTTTTCGGATACCTAATTTCGGAACTGTCTGAACAGATATTAGCATCATAAAGCACATCCACGATACCGTAAATGAGCTCCAAAACCTTCATACAAATAAGAACCATTAAGTAAGAAGCCTTCTCAGGACCAGAAAAATCTTAAGGTTCACTCCTGCGGAACTAAAAAGGTTCCGGAAAACTACAATGAAGATCTCCACCGAAAAACTGAAGTGACTATAAAACTAGTAATTAATGAAACGAAACTACTTCGTGTGTTTCTTCGCCAATTTAAAACTCAGTCTTCCTTCATTCGCGCTGCAGAATCATCTCAGGTATAGATCTACTATACAATTCTTCGCCTACTTAACCACTCATTTTTTCTGCATAGACCCTTTTAGCCTATACCGGTTGTAAAGTACCGCTACAGAAATTCTATGCGTTTTTAAACATCCTTTTCTGTTTCGTCTGGGCATAGAATTTGTATTTTTTGTCAGTTATTGAGTTAACAATTTAAGCAGACAATCACGTATTATTGCATAATTTTACGTAATTTATAATCTCTTGTTGCAGTTGATTGTGTATTTATACCGACAATCAATTCATATATATCAAGCCTTTTGTACCTAACCCTAATTTCTAATCAATAGTATTTGTGGGGTGTGTGTATCTTACTTTATTAATTATTGCAATATTAAGTTTGTTAAAAGGTAAAGACACGCAGTTTCTTTTCTTTGATCATTGATACAAATATTTTGGATCACCTGAAGATCAGGGCCCCCAGCCTTCTTTGGTTAGCCTTACAAGGCTAACGAAAATATCACGACCTAACCTAACCAATCGTTAGGTCAACTACGCCCTTAACGATTGGTTAGGTTAGGATATTTTAGTTATGCTTCAAAGCTAACAAAAGAAGGCTGGGGGCCCTGATCTCGGGTGATCCAATATTTTTTTTTAACGAACCAAACTAATCAACTATTGAAATAATTAGCTCTTCAACCTGAATCCAGGACAAACTCGCTGGACAAATGTTTTTGCGAAATACAAACACTAGTCTAGATCTTAACATACACTTAAGATTTTAGACTCATTGTAGATAATTGAACTTTTCCCAAACGTCTGTTATTAAAAATACCATCTCCTCGCTCTTATTTCTTACATACACATATATATATATATATATATATATATATATATATATAGTGTGTGTAACTAAGTGGGCATAAGTGAGGTCGTGTGTAAAAATTCACAGTTAGGTACTTACGTATTATCGGGACTAACCGGGCATTTAATTAACTTAACCGGGCAATATTGGTTATTTCACCTAAATATCTTCTGATCTTTTCGTATTAGGCACTTACTGTCACATTTCGGGAAAGTTAAGGATGAGAGAATAACGCCGTAACTGGTAAAAACATCCAGTGCTTTGTCTTCATCTAGTATTATCGGGACTACCTACGAAAAACACATTTTCCGTTTTAAGCGATTTTATTCATTGGGGATAATATAATACATAATATAATATTACATAAGACATGATAAACATTCAATTTCAGGTGGCCAATATTCCTTAATTGTTTCCAGTATGGCACTGAAAGAGTTCCGTCCTCCGAGATTTTGACGCCATATAAACTCCTCTATATAGGACTCCAAATGAGGGCGGGCAGTCCCACGGTGCTCTTTATTCCTCCATTTCGTTGACCCCCAACTCCTCTCAATGCGTTGTGCGCGCGCTCCCGTGTCGGGGTCAATGAAGTTGTACTTATGATTGACCTTGAAATGTTCGAAACCGTTTTGTATGAAAATGCCCGGTTAGGTCAACTAAACACCCTTGTCAATTGGTTAGCTTAAGAGTTGATATTTTAGTTTAAACGAAAATGACGGGAGTAAAACTACATAAACAGTTTGGTAGTCCCGATAATACTAAGTACCCACAGTTGTAGTGGGGTAATTTTTCTGAGGTAACACTTTTGGTACCTCCGAACATTACAAAATTTATATAAAAATTTGGATCACCTGAAGATCAGGGCCCCCCCCCGGCCTCCTTTAGTTAGCCTTATAAGGCTAACTAACGAAAATATCACGACTAAACCTAACCAATCGACAAGGGCATTCAATGAACCTAGCCGGGTTATAAGGCTAACTAACGAAAATACATGACTTAACCTAACCAATCGTCAAGGGCGTACAGTTAACCTAAACAAAAATAAAGCATCGAAAAATAGCAAAACCAAAATGGAATATAAACTGACCTTCAACGTTGTAGTTGAAGAAAAACTGGTATAAAAAACGGGATACGTTATAACGAAAGATTGGTAGGTTGGTGAAAAATTAATATTGGTTGGTTGGTTAAAAACAGAACAATTTGAAAGATGAACAATTTGAAAGATGAAGAGTAATTATCTACAATGAGTCTAAAATCTTGAGATCTTAAGATCTTAAGATCTAGACTAGATCTAGTGTATGTATTTGCAAAAAAATTTGTCTGGTGAGTTTTTGTCCTCTTTTGCATTTAAGTGGTGAGTTTTTGTCCGGTGAGTTTTTGTCCGGTGAGTTTTTGTTCGGTGAGTTTTTGTCCAGTGAGTTTTTGTCCGTGCCCCATAGGAAGAAACGGGTGAAAATGCTTTAACATTAAAAACTACAGTAAATTAGCTACACGTTTAATACTAACAAGTATCGTATCGAGAGAAACAGAACCATAAGTATCAAGGCTAGAGATCTGTTTAATTAGTTTTCAAAATAAAGATAGTATTGACAATAATAATTGACTTAAGAAATGCATATTTATGTGGTGGTCTTGTCTCTCTCTCTCTCTCTCTCTCTCTCTCTCTCTCTCTATATATATATATATATATACGGTGTATAATGTGTATATATATATATACGGTGTATATATATATATATATATATATATAATAATATATATATATATAATATATACTGTGTATATATCGTGTGGCCCAAAAAAACCGCCTTGACATTTGAACATCAATAACTTCAAAAATATGCAGTTTACACTTTCAAAATTTACATAACTTTTACCTCAATCTATTGCTAAGCTATCATAAAAATTTCAGACCTCTACATAAAATATTTTTTTCACAGCTGAGGGAACAATGAGATATTGAAAAAAAATTTATTATTCACATCTTATCAACAAATATGATCAATATGTCCGCCGTCCTGCTTACAAACTAATCTTAACCTTTTCTTTCACGACATGATACATTTTCTGATTTCTGCTAATGTTATTTTGTCCCAACATTCGAGTATTTTTTTCTTTAATTGCATTTCTGTAAACGTTTCTCTTTGGCCTTCATAAATCTTCTCTGCGAGTGTGTTCCAGATGCAATAATCCATGGGATTGCAATCATGTAATTGCGGGGACCACTCGTCTTTTCCAATGAAGTTGACTACATTCTGTGGTAGATAATCCTGTGTGAACTTGCTAGTATGAGCTGTAGCACCATCTTATTGGGGTATGAAATCGTTTCCATAATACAGACGCCGACAATCAGGCGAAAAATTCTCCGCTAGGAGATTTACATAGGTTTCTGAATTAATTTTTTATTTTCTGAAATGAAATGAATTTTCGTCTTTCCATTCCGCGATACACCTGCTAATACCATGATTTTTTTGGAAAACCGACTTGTCTAGTGGTAAAGTCTCGATGGAGGAATGTCTTTCTTACGCCGACCATAAACAACATCGTTCCGGGAGTTTCGAGCAATCTCGATGGTGAAATCATTTTTATCTGTAAAAACTATTTTTTTAACATCATTGGACGAAAATCTATCAAGCAATTTTCTACAACGAAGTTTTCTTTTAGCTCTTACATTGCTGTCACGTCTTGAAACACGGATCCTTTTAAATGCTTTAAGCCCTACCGTTCTCTACATTCTTTGTATGGAACTTCGACTGATACCTAAATTTCTTGCAATTTTCCTCTGAGAACAATGTGACCCAGGTCGATCCTCTTGAGATAGGCTTATCATTTCGATCATTGCTATAGTGTCTTGAGTGTAAACTGTTTTAGGCCGACCACTCCCACGCTTCCGTGCCGTCGAACCGGTTGCTTTAAGTTTTTTAATTACTATATTCACAGACGTAACATTGCAAGTTATTCTTGGAAATTCCCTAAAAATTCTTGCCCCAGTCCATCTTTTTTCGAAGAAACACTTTCCAGTCACCGCTTTTTCACCATTAGTTAGAACCATAATTTGAAGAGTAAGTTTAAAAAACAGTATTTAAGATGGACGTAGCCTATATCATCTGACGTTTTTCAGAGACTAACAGATTATCCATAGGCTAAGGAAACTACTACAAGTCTTACAATAGTTGTCAGGTACAGCTATACACATTTAGGATTTAGGATATTCGTTTTTTTCACCATACCTCATTGTTCCCTCTGCTGTGGGAAAAGTATTTTATGTAGAGGTTTGAAATTTTTATGATGGTTATCAATAGACTGAGGTAAAAGTTATGTAAATTTTGGAGGAGTGAACTGCATATTTTTGAAGTTAATGATGTTCAAATCTCAAGGCGTTTTTTTGGGCCACCCGATATATATACAGGGTGTCCCATAAGTCCGGCATCATAGGAAAAATTATAAAAAAAGGCAAAACAAAAGCTTTTATTTACAGAACGTGCTCAATATGTCCACCATTGTTTTCAATACACAAATTCAGACGTGATACCCAGTCAGCAAGCACACGGTGAATGATTTCATAGGTAATGGTGTTACATGCCCCAATAATGCGCTGCCGCAAATGTTATTGGCTCGCGGTCTGGATGGAGTCTGTTAAATTGGCAGTAGACTTCAGCTGTGATGATTGTTTGGTTATCTGGCAGAAGCTCAAAATGAAAAATTCCTTGCATATCCCACCAAACGCAGATCAAAATTTTCTTTGGATGGGGTCCATTTCTTGGTTGAGTTCAGGCTTTGTTTCACGGCTAAGCCACTGATGTCGACGCTTAATATTGTTACAGAGGACCCATTTTTCATCCCCAGTGACGATCCGATTCAAAAACGGTGCCTGCAGTTGCCGAGACTGCAGTGATTTGCAAATATCAATTCGATGTTGAAGGTTCGCTTGTGACAAATCATGCGGAACCCATTTTCCAACCTTCACTACTTTTCCTAACAGCTTCAAATGACGATGAATGGTCATATGGCTAACACCGAGTTGCAGGCCAAGTTCTCTTACAGTTACCGTTGGGTTTTCCTCCTCTGTTGCTTTCAGCAACTTTTCATCTAACTCATTTGGTCGTCCTGCTCGTTGATAATCTTTCAGACTGAAGTCTCCATTTCTGAACTTCTCAAACTATCTCCTACACATCCATTCGCTCACATCATCATTTCCATAAACTCTTTGAATGTTTTTTGCAGATTCACTAGCGTTAGATCCTTTATGGAACTCATCCAGCATCACATGTCGAATATGCTCTTTCGTGGGCTCCATGTTTTTTCAACTACTGTAATATCGTAGGGGTGACGTTGTAACTGTATGGAAAACACCAGAGAAAATATTTATAGCCTAATCCTACACTAGTCTAAGACTACACCAGCCAAGTCATTCTGTATCATTCTGTATCGTGATAAAACCCGTGTGAACCTGTCGCCGCGTGTATTTTGCAACATTTCTAAAACTATTTCACATTATCCTGAGGTTATTCTATTATCTATCATCCGTTTTCTAATCGAGCAGAATTTATGTTACAACCTGATATATACAGGATGGGCCAAAAAAAAACTATTACCCTGATTTTTAACAATATAATTTTACTTTTATCAAACGTTATTTGTACAATCAATATGTGTCCAGTATAGAATTTCATGGTCTATTTCGTGGTGAAGTTGGATTTTTGCTAACTGTAACCATTATTTTGTAATCCGCTGTTATACAGACACGGGTAGAAAAACTTCCTGTTTCTATACAGTTACCTAACTGAGGCCAAGATTATGCGGAATGTGCCCTCCTCCATTATCAATGCACGCTTGCAACATTGCTCGCTCTTGATCTACCGCATCAAGGATCTTTTTCTTGTTAATAAGCAGTAGTGATTTTGGCATTTTGATCAACATAAACAATCTCTGACTTCCCTAACTTTGAAATAAAGATGGAAACCATGACTTTTTGAGAAAAATGCGGACGTTCACTGCAAAGTCGATCTAGACCATGGGTCGGGGAACTTTTTTGGGTATTACCCAAAAATCTATTTGAGTAAAATGAAATTACCCCCAGACTTCAAAGTAAACAAAAACAAGCCAATTGCTCTTAAAATTGTTGCATATGGTGTCTCTCATACCGCACGCATTACCCCCAAAATTTTTAAATGTACCCCATTCGGGGTAATTTACCCCTGTTCGCCGACCACTGATCTAGACTGATAGATTTTTTTGTCCTGTCTTCAATAAACTTGGTCATTTTGTGTTTATTGTTTAAGAAACCGTAAAGGTCTTCTCGTCGCTGAACCATATTTTCGACACTTCTCTGTCTGGGAATCGATCTAACAGAGCACGACATTTTTCAACTCTTGCTTGCTTATTTGATGCAGAGAGCTTATGAACTTCGACTCTTAAAACATTTAAGAGCCAGATCATCTTTTACTATACGACGAACACTAGAGCGAGAAATACCAGTAGTTTTTGAAATTTCTCTAACGGACTTGTGGGTGTTGGGCCGTTCTTCTTGACTGCATATCATGGATGAAACCGTGTCAATATTTTCTTCAGTACGTGAGGTTTTTGGCCTTCCACTGCCTTCTTTTCGTTTGGTTGTCCCTGTGATATCGATTTTCTTTATGAGATATTTAAGTCCAGGTGTCGTCCTTCGTTTATTTCGAAACTCTTTCTGCATTCGTTTTGCACCCCAGTGTTTCTCCTTACGCAGGTTCAATATCAATGCTTCATCTTCCAAAGAGTATTTCATTATGGTATAACTTGTTCATCAACTATAGCAGAATGATGGTCTGAAATGAAAAAGGAAATAAATTAATTATTTTGTGTAAAAATTAGGAAAATTAATTATTTATGGAGAAACTGACTGCCATCTGAAAGTATCAGTTGCTGACTTTGACCGCCTTTCAATTGAGTACCATATTCTGATACTTCCCCTCCAGTTGTGAGCCTGTATCTCTACTCCTTCGGCGTTGAATCTAGCTTCAAAGCCATCGTTTGAAAGAGTAAAAGCATGGGTACAACATACGGCCTCAGCAGTAAGATCAATATACAGGGTGAGCCACAATATTTTTTCAAAAGTTGGGTAATAGTTTTTTACCCACCCAGTATATATATATATAGGTATATATATATATATATATATATGTTAAACACAGACCGTGCATGGCACAAGGAACTCTTCTTGGAAAATTAAATCCACTATAGTCCGAATAAGTAATGGTAAATGACAAATACCATAGTTTTTTTCCTTTTTCATGATTTTAGCCCAGAAGAGTTCCTTGTGCCATGCACGGTCTGTGTTTAACATATAATGTTCTCAGGGAACCATTCTGAGTTTGTGTATATATATATATATTATATATATATATATATATATATATATATATATATAAGAATAAATATCGTATCTTGAATCTACTTTAAAAACGTGTGTGTGTGTGTGTGTGTGTTTTATCTGCACAAATTCGCACATGCGTTATGTTACACAACCTGACAATATAGGGCCGTGTAAACGTTTTGGAACATATCCCCGTTCCCAAA
>JAJOZX010000608.1:585000-610000 GCA_023014485.1 Bathynomus jamesi
ATTTGACCCCATTGAATTTCTTTGCTTGGGGTTTCATTAAATCAGAGGTCTATCGCAGAAATATTCGAGATTTACCAGATCTGCGAGATCGCATTAGGCAAGCAGTTGAGAAAATAACCCCTGAAATGCTCGGAAATGTGTTCCGCAATGCAGCTGACCACTTTGAGATTTGCAGAGATACAGATGGAGCACATGTCGAAACTACTAATTAAAGATTTTAATGGTGTAATACTTGTAATTTGTATAGAAATACATCTGTATTCAGGTCAGTGTGACATTTATTTGAAATTCAGCCTATTTCAACAAAATAGATAGGGACTTTTGGGACACCCTATACATAATATGTAATAGATTTTTTTTTGGCTCTTACATTTTATCTTTCATTTATGCCCAAAATTCTCGGAACAAAAAGTTTTTAATATCTCTTTTAAATGAAAGCCCTACCATGCATATATCGTTACACTATATATAGCACAGGAAGTTTGCACTATATACAGTTATAAAAGTGGAGTCTTATATAGCTGCATGTCATCATAATGTCGCGTTCAATTCTATGCAGATTCACCAAGACTGTTTACTGTATATTCCACCATCATCTGAGACACAACTCGCACATACAAGTTGAAACCACCTTTTGACCGCCTTTTTTGCTCTTTGCATTTGAAAACAAGCGCGAATATTCCTGAATTATTCTGGAAAACTGGTCCATCATTATCGTCGATCCCATCAACTACAGACGTCAGTTCAATGATGCCATCGGTTAACTGTCATTGAGACAATAAAGTTCCTCCGATGAATTATTTCACAAACTAGTCTGTCGTTAGAATTTAAAGTTAAATGCATTCTTGTTTTGTTTTCCGATGAGATTATGGGACTCGGGCTCCTTCTGAGTGAGTATTTTCGGTAGATAATTGTCAAAGCAAATCATTACTGCCTTTTACTCTCTATATTGATGGTAATGTTCTCAAATGGATCGAAAGTTGGCTTAGTGGATGTAAACAAAAGGTGGCCATTAATGGCAAAGCGTTTAACTCGAAAAGTATAACTAGCGGCGTTTAGAACGACGCCCATTTAGAAACGTTGAATTTATTCTCACTTTTAAAAAGGTGTATTCGAGGATTTAATCCAGGGTATTTGAAATGATTAAAGGTTTAGATAATTTCGACCCCCCAAGAAATATTTCACCTTTAGAAATGCAGATAGAACTTGCGGAAATTGTTTGAAATTAGTAGGTAAACATTTTAATTCTAATAAAGCTAAAAAAAATTTCTTCAATCGTATATTTAATTTGTGGAATAGATTGCCAGCCACCGTAGTTCTAAGTAATTTGATCGAATCCTTTAAGAAGAAACTAGATGCTAATCTTGCCTTCAAGCCCCAGCTGGAAGCATTTGTTAGCGCGTGGTAGTATTGTAGAATTTTCACTTGGATTCCCTTCTCTGTTCTTTAATATTTTCGTTTTATCTTTAAATTTCTTTCCTTCCTTTCAACCTCTTTTCTCTGCTTTGCTTTAAAACTTTCACTTGTCTTTAAATTTTCTTACTTCTTTTAACCTTCCTTCTTAAACAGACAGCCTCGTAGGGACCAGCCGGTCTGTTGCTGTTTGATATCCTTTGTATTTGTATATTGTTGCTTAACTTCGGTTCTGTTTTTATATTGAGATTAAATAATTTTAATTCACTCTTAGTGTTTAGGGAAGATGAAATTAAAATGAGTATAAATTTACCTTATAGATCAGCGTACAAATAAAACCAAAAGACGTTTTGCGTAATTTTTAAGATGTCTTTTATTTCGTAATTATTTCTATTAGAAACAACAATCAAATAACTTAATTTTAAAATATAATTAAAAAGGAACGGAAATTAAACTTTTACGGGTTGAAAATAAAATGTTTTACTTCGAATAAAATAACAATGTGTGAATTTTTGTAGAAAAAGCTCTCAACTAATAATTAAAACTTAATTAAATATTTCAGGACAGTTGAATTTTTCAGATATCCTTTCAATTTTCATCATAACATTGTTTTATTCAGATCCTTTATATGAGAGAGAGAGAGAGAGAGAGAGAGAGAGAGAGAGAGAGAGAGAGAGAGAGAGATTGACTTCACACAGAAATAGTAGTAATAGTAAAGCATAGAACAGAGAATGCTCTCTCCCTTCTCCGCCAGCCACTGCTGACAGAAAATAGTGGTGAAAAAAGATTTATAGTAAAGTAGGAAAAAATATAATGAAAAGAATAGCTTCATAGTTCATTCACACCATGCATATATAATACTTATCTCGTGTACTCAGTTACATATTATAAGACAGTGGAAAATAAAGGCTAGCATGATAGCATGAGAGAGAGAGAGAGAGAGAGAGAGAGAGAGAGAGAGAGAGAGAGAGAGACAGAGAGAGAGAGAGAGAGAGAGAGAGAGAGAGAGAGAGAGAGAGAGAGAGAGGGGGGGGGGAATAAACCCCTTCAAAAAAGTATTTATTTGACTGATGAATGTCTCACGAGAAATCCTGAAACTCTGCAGAAGTAAGAAGTAAGACTTTCTGATAAAATATTAAGCTGAAGTTATAATGATGGAGCCATTATCAAGTTAATATGCATTTGGAAAGAGACTATGAATACAATGAGTGCCATTTGTACACGGATGAGAATCCTCATGCACACACTATACTACTGTATATACTCTACACTGTAGAATAGCTGAGTTGTGTGTTAAGTTGAAACTATAAGTGCTTAAAATTAAGAACGATTCAAGAGCAGAATGTCTTACTAAGCAAAAAAAAATTTAAAAAACGCTTTACCCAAAACATGGAAAAAATAAATATTTTAAAAGCTAGTAAATTCTTTCAGTGATAAAACTGTTCTCTTTTCTCCTATTAATGAGGTTTATACAGGGTGGCCCATAAGTCCTAATCTGTTGTAATTAAAGTGAAAATAAAAAAATCAAACAAAAAATAAAGCTTATAATAAGGTTAGAAATAGTTATTGACTATTCAAAGTGCAAAACATGATAATCTCGACAAATATTCTTTCCTTAGTAATTGGTTACGTCAGTGTGAGCTCCGCTAGCTGGATTTTCACTTTAATTATAACCGACTAGGATTTATGTGACACCCTGTAGAATAGAATTTAACAAAATGAGAATGTGCTAGAGATGGACAGCATTTAAACAAAAGTAAAGTGAAAGTATTGGACATACAATATTAAATTAAAAATATTTCAGGTGAAACATATTAGTATTTATTTTTATATTTGACAGTATTAAAAATGTTAAATTTACTAAATTTGCTGAATGTTGAATTTATTAAATTAAGTTTTACTTATGAAGAAACTATAAATAATGGAATTCACATTGATATATAAATATTAAAGTTCAACTAATAACGATTTTTTCTCGACAAGTTCGTAAGTCAATCCTGTATCTTGAAAAAGGACTCTAACAAATTATCAATTTTCTATCTCAATGACAGTTAACCGATGGCATCCATCGGTTAACTGTCATTGAGATAATAAAATTCATCCGATGAATTATTTCACAAACTAGTCTGTCGTTAGAATTTAAAGTTAAATGCATTCTTGTTTTGTTTTCCGATGAGATTATGGGACTCGGGCTCCTTCTGAGTGAGTATTTTCGGTAGATAATTGTCAAAGCAAATCATTACTGCCTTTTACTCTCTATATTGATGGTAATGTTCTCAAATGGATCGAAAGTTGGCTTAGTGGATGTAAACAAAAGGTGGCCATTAATGGCAAAGCGTTTAACTCGAAAAGTATAACTAAGCGGCGTTTAGAACGACGCCCATTTAGAAACGTTAAATTTATTCTCACTTTTAAAAAGGTGCATTCGAGGATTTAATCCAGGGTATTTGAAATGATTAAAGGTTTTGATCATTTCGACCCCAAGAAATATTTCACCTTTAGAAATGCAGATAGAACTCGCGGAAATGGTTTCAAATTAGTGGGTAAACATTTTAATTCTAATAAAGCTAAAAAAAATTTCTTCAATCGTATATTTAATTTGTGGAATAGATTGCCAGCCACCGTAGTTCTAAGTAATTTGATCGAATCCTTTAAGAAGAAACTAGATGCTAATCTTGCCTTCAAGCCCCAGCTGGAAGCATTTGTTAGCGCGTGGTAGTATTGTAGAATTTTCACTTGGATTCCCTTCTCTGTTCTTTAATATTTTCATTTTAGCTTTAAATTTCTTCCTTCCTTTCAACCTCTTTCTCTGCTTTGCTTTAAAACTTTCACTTGTCTTTACATTTTCTTACTTCTTTTAACCTTCCTTCTTAAACAGACAGCCTCGTAGGGACCAGCCGGTCTGTTGCTGTTTGATATCCTTTGTATTTGTATATTGTTGCTTAACTTCGGTTCTGTTTTTATATTGAGATTAAATAATTTTAATTCACTCTTAGTGTTTAGGGAAGATGAAATTAAAATGAGTATAAATTTACCTTATAGATCAGCGTACAAATAAAACCAAAAGACGTTTTGCGTAATTTTTAAGATGTCTTTTATTTCGTAATTATTTCTATTAGAAACAACAATCAAATAACTTAATTTTAAAATATAATTAAAAAGGAACGGAAATTAAACTTTTACGGGTTGAAAATAAAATGTTTTACTTCGAATAAAATAACAATGTGTGAATTTTTGTAGAAAAAGCTCTCAACTAATAATTAAAACTTAATTAAATATTTCAGGACAGTTGAATTTTTCATATATCCTTTCAATTTTCATCATAACATTGTTTTATTCAGATCCTTTATATGAGAGAGAGAGAGAGAGAGAGAGAGAGAGAGAGAGAGGCTAACTTCACACAGGAATAGTAGTAATAGTAAAGCATAGAACAGAGAATGCTCTCTCCCTTCTCCGCCAGCCACTGCTGACAGAAAATAGTGGTAAAAAAGATTTATAGTAAAGTAGGAAAAAGTATAATGAAAAGAATAGCTTCATAGTTCATTCACACCATGCATATATAATACTTATCTCGTGTACTCAGTTACAAATTATAAGACAGTGGAAAATAAAGGCTAGCATGAGAGAGAGAGAGAGAGAGGAGAGAGAGAGAGAGAGAGAGAGAGAGAGAGAGAGAGAGAGACGGGGGGGGGGGAATAAACCCTTCAAAAAGGTATTTAGCTGACTGATGAATGTCTCACGAGAAATCATGAAACTTTGCAGAAGTAAGATGTAAGACTTTCTGATAAAATATTAAATTGAAGTTATAATGATGGAGCCATTATCAAGTTAATATGCATTTGGAAAGAGACTATGAATACAATGAGTGCCATTTGTACACGGATGAGAATCCTCATGCACACACTATACTACTGTATATACTCTACACTGTAGAATAGCTGAGTTGTGTGTTAAGTTGAAACTATAAGTGCTTAAAATTAAGAACGATTCAAGAGCAGAATGTCTTACTAAGCAAAAAAAAATTTAAAAAACGCTTTACCCAAAACTTGGAAAAAATAAATATTTTAAAAGCTAGTAAATTCTTTCAGTGATAAAACTGTTCTCTTTTCTCCTATTAATGAGGTTTATACAGGGTGGCCCATAAGTCCTAATCGGTTGTAATTAAAGTGAAAATAAAAAAATCAAACAAAAAATAAAGCTTATAATAAGGTTAGAAATAGTTATTGACTATTCAAAGTGCAAAATATGATAATCTCGACAAATATTCTTTCCTTAGTAATTGGTTACGTCAGTGTGAGCTCCGCTAGCTGGATTTTCACTTTAATTATAACCGACTAGGATTTATGGGACACCCTGTAGAATAGAATTTAACAAAATGAGAATGTGCTAGAGATGGACAGCATTTAAACAAAAGTAAAGTGAAAGTATTGGACATACAATATTAAATTAAAAATATTTCAGGTGAAACATATTAGTATTTATTTTATATTTGACAGTATTAAAAATGTTAAATTTACTAAATTTGCTGAATGTTGAATTTATTAAATTAAGTTTTACTTATGAAGAAACTATAAATAATGGAATTCACATTGATATATAAATATTAAAGTTCAACTAATAACGATTTTTTCTCGACAAGTTCGTAAGTCAATCCTGTATCTTGAAAAAGGACTCTAACAAATTATCAATTTTCTATCTCAATGACAGTTAACCGATGGCATCCATCGGTTAACTGTCATTGAGATAATAAAATTCATCCGATGAATTATTTCACAAACTAGTCTGTCGTTAGAATTTAAAGTTAAATGCATTCTTGTTTTGTTTTCCGATGAGATTATGGGACTCGGGCTCCTTCTGAGTGAGTATTTTCGGTAGATAATTGTCAAAGCAAATCATTACTGCCTTTTACTCTCTATATTGATGGTAATGTTCTCAAATGGATCGAAAGTTGGCTTAGTGGATGTAAACAAAAGGTGGCCATTAATGGCAAAGCGTTTAACTCGAAAAGTATAACTAAGCGGCGTTTAGAACGACGCCCATTTAGAAACGTTAAATTTATTCTCACTTTTAAAAAGGTGCATTCGAGGATTTAATCCAGGGTATTTGAAATGATTAAAGGTTTTGATCATTTCGACCCCAAGAAATATTTCACCTTTAGAAATGCAGATAGAACTCGCGGAAATGGTTTCAAATTAGTGGGTAAACATTTAATTCTAATAAAGCTAAAAAAAATTTCTTCAATCGTATATTTAATTTGTGGAATAGATTGCCAGCCACCGTAGTTCTAAGTAATTTGATCGAATCCTTTAAGAAGAAACTAGATGCTAATCTGCCTTCAAGCCCCAGCTGGAAGCATTTGTTAGCGCGTGGTAGTATTGTAGAATTTTCACTTGGATTCCCTTCTCTGTTCTTTAATATTTTCATTTAGCTTTAAATTTCTTTCCTTCCTTTCAACCTCTTTTCTCTGCTTTGCTTTAAAACTTTCACTTGTCTTTACATTTTCTTACTTCTTTTAACCTTCCTTCTTAAACAGACAGCCTCGTAGGGACCAGCCGGTCTGTTGCTGTTTGATATCCTTTGTATTTGTATATTGTTGCTTAACTTCGGTTCTGTTTTTATATTGAGATTAAATAATTTTAATTCACTCTTAGTGTTTAGGGAAGATGAAATTAAAATGAGTATAAATTTACCTTATAGATCAGCGTACAAATAAAACCAAAAGACGTTTTGCGTAATTTTAAGATGTCTTTTATTTCGTAATTATTTCTATTAGAAACAACAATCAAATAACTTAATTTTAAAATATAATTAAAAAGGAACGGAAATTAAACTTTTACGGGTTGAAAATAAAATTTTTACTTCGAATAAAATAACAATGTGTGAATTTTTGTAGAAAAAGCTCTCAACTAATAATTAAAACTTAATTAAATATTTCAGGACAGTTGAATTTTTCAGATATCCTTTCAATTTTCATCATAACATTGTTTATTCAGATCCTTTATATGAGAGAGAGAGAGAGAGAGAGAGAGAGAGAGAGAGAGAGAGAGAGAGAGAGAGATTGACTTCACACAGAAATAGTAGTAATAGTAAAGCATAGAACAGAGAATGCTCTCTCCCTTCTCCGCCAGCCACTGCTGACAGAAAATAGTGGTGAAAAAAGATTTATAGTAAAGTAGGAAAAAATATAATGAAAAGAATAGCTTCATAGTTCATTCACACCATGCATATATAATACTTATCTCGTGTACTCAGTTACATATTATAAGACAGTGGAAAATAAAGGCTAGCATGATAGCATGAGAGAGAGAGAGAGAGAGAGAGAGAGAGAGAGAGAGAGACAGAGAGAGAGAGAGAGAGAGAGAGAGAGAGAGAGAGAGAGAGAGAGGGGGGGGGGGAATAAACCCCTTCAAAAAAGTATTTATTTGACTGATGAATGTCTCACGAGAAATCCTGAAACTCTGCAGAAGTAAGAAGTAAGACTTTCTGATAAATATTAAGCTGAAGTTATATGATGGAGCCATTATCAAGTTAATATGCATTTGGAAAGAGACTATGAATACAATGAGTGCCATTTGTACACGGATGAGAATCCTCATGCACACACTATACTACTGTATATACTCTACACTGTAGAATAGCTGAGTTGTGTGTTAAGTTGAAACTATAAGTGCTTAAAATTAAGAACGATTCAAGAGCAGAATGTCTTACTAAGCAAAAAAAAATTTAAAAAACGCTTTACCCAAAACATGGAAAAAATAAATATTTTAAAGCTAGTAAATTCTTTCAGTGATAAAACTGTTCTCTTTTCTCCTATTAATGAGGTTTATACAGGGTGGCCCATAAGTCCTAATCTGTTGTAATTAAAGTGAAAATAAAAAAATCAAACAAAAAATAAAGCTTATAATAAGGTTAGAAATAGTTATTGACTATTCAAAGTGCAAACTGATAATCTCGACAAATATTCTTTCCTTAGTAATTGGTTACGTCAGTGTGAGCTCCGCTAGCTGGATTTTCACTTTAATTATAACCGACTAGGATTTATGTGACACCCTGTAGAATAGAATTTAACAAAATGAGAATGTGCTAGAGATGGACAGCATTTAAACAAAAGTAAAGGAAAAGTATTGGACATACAATATTAAATTAAAAATATTTCAGGTGAAACATATAGTATTTATTTTTATATTTGACAGTATTAAAAATGTTAAATTTACTAAATTTGCTGAATGTTGAATTTATTAAATTAAGTTTACTTATGAAGAAACTATAAAAATGGAATTCACATGATATATAAATATTAAGTTCAACTAATAACGATTTTTTCTCGACAAGTTCGTAAGTCATCCTGTATCTTGAAAAAGGACTCTAACAAATTATCAATTTTCTATCTCAATGACAGTTAACCGATGGCATCCATCGGTTAACTGTCATTGAGATAATAAAATTCATCCGATGAATATTTCACAAACTAGTCTGTCGTTAGAATTTAAAGTTAAATGCATTATTGTTTTGTTTTCCGATGAGATTATGGGACTCGGGCTCCTTCTGAGTGAGTATTTTCGGTAGATAATTGTCAAAGCAAATCATTACTGCCTTTTACTCTCTATATTGATGGTAATGTTCTCAAATGGATCGAAAGTTGGCTTAGTGGATGTAAACAAAAGGTGGCCATTAATGGCAAAGCGTTTAACTCGAAAAGTATAACTAAGCGGCGTTTAGAACGACGCCCATTTAGAAACGTTAAATTTATTCTCACTTTTAAAAGGTGCATTCGAGGATTTAATCCAGGGTATTTGAAATGATTAAAGGTTTTGATCATTTCGACCCCCAAGAAATATTTCACCTTTAGAAATGCAGATAGAACTCGCGGAAATGGTTTCAAATTAGTGGTAAACATTTTAATTCTAATAAAGCTAAAAAAAATTTTTCAATCGTATATTTAATTTGTGGAATAGATTGCCAGCCACCGTAGTTCTAAGTAATTTGATCGAATCCTTTAAGAAGAAACTAGATGCTAATCTTGCCTTCAAGCCCAGCTGGAAGCATTTGTTAGCGCGTGGTAGTATTGTTAGAATTTTCACTTGGATTCCCTTCTCTGTTCTTTAATATTTTCATTTTAGCTTTAAATTCTTTCCTTCCTTTCAACTCTTTTCTCTGCTTTGCTTTAAAACTTTCACTTGTCTTTACATTTTCTTACTTCTTTAACCTTCCTTCTTAAACAGACAGCCTCGTAGGGACCAGCCGGTCTGTTGCTGTTTGATATCCTTTGTATTTGTATATTGTTAACTTCGGTTCTGTTTTTATATTGAGATTAAATAATTTTAATTCACTCTTAGTGTTTAGGGAAGATGAAATTAAAATGAGTATAAATTTACCTTATAGATCAGCGTACAAATAAAACCAAAAAGACGTTTTGCGTAATTTTTAAGATGTCTTTATTTCGTAATTATTTCTATTAGAAACAACAATCAAATAACTTAATTTTAAAATATAATTAAAAGGAAGGAAATTAAACTTTTACGGGTTGAAAATAAAGTTTTACTTCGAATAAAATAACAATGTGTGAATTTTGTAGAAAAAGCTCTCAACTAATAATTAAAACTTAATTAAATATTTCAGGACAGTTGAATTTTTCATATATCCTTTCAATTTTCATCATAACATTGTTTTATTCAGATCCTTTATATGAGAGAGAGAGAGAGAGAGAGAGAGAGAGAGAGAGAGAGAGCTAACTTCACACAGGAATAGTAGTAATAGTAAAGCATAGAACAGAGAAGCTCTCTCCCTTCTCCGCCAGCCACTGCTGACGAAAATAGTGGTAAAAAAAGATTTATAGTAAGTAGGAAAAAGTATAATGAAAAGAATAGCTTCATAGTTCATTCACACCATGCATATATATACTTATCTCGTGTACTCAGTTACAAATTATAAGACAGTGGAAAATAAAGGCTAGCATGAGAGAGAGAGAGAGAGAGAGAGAAGGGGAGAGGAAGAGAGAGAGAGAGAGAGACGGGGGGGGGGGGGAATAAACCCCTTCAAAAAAGGTATTTAGCTGACTGATGAATGTCTCACGAGAAATCATGAAACTTTGCAGAAGTAAGATGTAAGACTTTCTGATAAAATATTAAATTGAAGTTATAATGATGGAGCCATTATCAAGTTATATGCATTTGGAAAGAGACTATGAATACAATGAGTGCCATTTGTACACGGATGAGATCCTCATGCACACACTATACTACTGTATATACTCTACACTGTAGAATAGCTGAGTTGTGTGTTAAGTTGAAACTATAAGTGCTTAAAATTAAGAACGATCAAGAGCAGAATGTCTTACTAAGCAAAAAAAAATTTAAAAAACGCTTACCCAAAAACTTGGAAAAAATAACTATTTTAAAAGCTAGTAAATTCTTTCAGTGATAAAAACTGTTCTCTTTTCTCTATTAATGAGGTTATACAGGGTGGCCCATAAGTCCTAATCGGTTGTAATTAAAGTGAAAATAAAAAAATCAAACAAAAAATAAGCTTATAATAAGGTTAGAAATAGTTATTGACTATTCAAAGTGCAAAATATGATAATCTCGACAAATATTCTTTCCTTAGTAATTGGTTACGTCAGTGTGAGCTCCGCTAGCTGGATTTTCACTTTAATTATAACCGACTAGGATTTATGTGACACCCTGTAGAATAGAATTTAACAAAATGAGAATGTGCTAGAGATGGACAGCATTTAAACAAAAGTAAGTGAAAGTATTGGACATACAATATTAAATTAAAAATATTTCAGGTGAAACATATTAGTATTTATTTTTATATTTGACAGTATTAAAAATGTTAAATTTACTAAATTTGCTGAATGTTGAATTTATTAAATTAAGTTTTACTTATGAAGAAACTATAAATAATGGAATTCACATTGATATATAAATATTAAAGTTCAACTAATAACTTTTTTCTCGACAAGTTCGTAAGTCAATCCTGTATCTTGAAAAAGGACTCTAACAAATTATCAATTTTCTATCTCAATGACAGTTAACCGATGGCATCCATCGGTAACTGTCATTGAGATAATAAAATTCATCCGATGAATTATTTCACAAACTAGTCTGTCGTTAGAATTTAAAGTTAAATGCATTCTTGTTTTGTTTTCCGATGAGATTATGGGACTCGGGCTCCTTCTGAGTGAGTATTTTCGGTAGATAATTGTCAAAGCAAATCATTACTGCCTTTTACTCTCTATATTGATGGTAATGTTCTCAAATGGATCGAAAGTTGGCTTAGTGGATGTAAACAAAAGGTGGCCATTAATGGCAAAGCGTTTAACTCGAAAAGTATAACTAAGCGGCGTTTAGAACGACGCCCATTTAGAAACGTTAAATTTATTCTCACTTTTAAAAAGGTGCATTCGAGGATTTAATCCAGGGTATTTGAAATGATTAAAGGTTTTGATCATTTCGACCCCCAAGAAATATTTCACCTTTAGAAATGCAGATAGAACTCGCGGAAATGGTTTCAAATTAGTGGGTAAACATTTTAATTCTAATAAAGCTAAAAAAAATTTCTTCAATCGTATATTTAATTTGTGGAATAGATTGCCAGCCACCGTAGTTCTAAGTAATTTGATCGAATCCTTTAAGAAGAAACTAGATGCTAATCTTGCCTTCAAGCCCCAGCTGGAAGCATTTGTTAGCGCGTGGTAGTATTGTAGAATTTTCACTTGGATTCCCTTCTCTGTTCTTTAATATTTTCATTTTAGCTTTAAATTTCTTTCCTTCCTTTCAACCTCTTTTCTCTGCTTTGCTTTAAAACTTTCACTTGTCTTTACATTTTCTTACTTCTTTTAACCTTCCTTCTTAAACAGACAGCCTCGTAGGGACCAGCCGGTCTGTTGCTGTTTGATATCCTTTGTATTTGTATATTGTTGCTTAACTTCGGTTCTGTTTTTATATTGAGATTAAATAATTTTAATTCACTCTTAGTGTTTAGGGAAGATGAAATTAAAATGAGTATAAATTTACCTTATAGATCAGCGTACAAATAAAACCAAAAGACGTTTTGCGTAATTTTTAAGATGTCTTTTATTTCGTAATTATTTCTATTAGAAACAACAATCAAATAACTTAATTTTAAAATATAATTAAAAAGGAACGGAAATTAAACTTTTACGGGTTGAAAATAAAATGTTTTACTTCGAATAAAATAACAATGTGTGAATTTTTGTAGAAAAAGCTCTCAACTAATAATTAAAACTTAATTAAATATTTCAGGACAGTTGAATTTTTCAGATATCCTTTCAATTTTCATCATAACATTGTTTTATTCAGATCCTTTATATGAGAGAGAGAGAGAGAGAGAGAGAGAGAGAGAGAGAGAGAGGCTAACTTCACACAGGAATAGTAGTAATAGTAAAGCATAGAACAGAGAATGCTCTCTCCCTTCTCCGCCAGCCACTGCTGACAGAAAATAGTGGTAAAAAAAGATTTATAGTAAAGTAGGAAAAAGTATAATGAAAAGAATAGCTTCATAGTTCATTCACACCATGCATATATAATACTTATCTCGTGTACTCAGTTACATATTATAAGACAGTGGAAAATAAAGGCTAGCATGAGAGAGAGAGAGAGAGAGAGAGAGAGAGAGAGAGAGAGAGAGAGAGAGAGAGAGACGGGGGGGGAATAAACCCCTTCAAAAAGGTATTTAGCTGACTGATGAATGTCTCACGAGAAATCATGAAACTTTGCAGAAGTAAGATGTAAGACTTTCTGATAAAATATTAAATTGAAGTTATAATGATGGAGCCATTATCAAGTTAATATGCATTTGGAAAGAGACTATGAATACAATGAGTGCCATTTGTACACGGATGAGAATCCTCATGCACACACTATACTACTGTATATACTCTACACTGTAGAATAGCTGAGTTGTGTGTTAAGTTGAAACTATAAGTGCTTAAAATTAAGAACGATTCAAGAGCAGAATGTCTTACTAAGCAAAAAAAAATTTAAAAAACGCTTTACCCAAAACATGGAAAAAATAAATATTTTAAAAGCTAGTAAATTCTTTCAGTGATAAAACTGTTCTCTTTTCTCCTATTAATGAGGTTTATACAGGGTGGCCCATAAGTCCTAATCGGTTGTAATTAAAGTGAAAATAAAAAAATCAAACAAAAAATAAAGCTTATAATAAGGTTAGAAATAGTTATTGACTATTCAAAGTGCAAAATATGATAATCTCGACAAATATTCTTTCCTTAGTAATTGGTTACGTCAGTGTGAGCTCCGCTAGCTGGATTTTCACTTTAATTATAACCGACTAGGATTTATGTGACACCCTGTAGAATAGAATTTAACAAAATGAGAATGTGCTAGAGATGGACAGCATTTAAACAAAAGTAAAGTGAAAGTATTGGACATACAATATTAAATTAAAAATATTTCAGGTGAAACATATTAGTATTTATTTTTATATTTGACAGTATTAAAAATGTTAAATTTACTAAATTTGCTGAATGTTGAATTTATTAAATTAAGTTTTACTTATGAAGAAACTATAAATAATGGAATTCACATTGATATATAAATATTAAAGTTCAACTAATAACGATTTTTTCTCGACAAGTTCGTAAGTCAATCCTGTATCTTGAAAAAGGACTCTAACAAATTATCAATTTTCTATCTCAATGACAGTTAACCGATGGCATCCATCGGTTAACTGTCATTGAGATAATAAAATTCATCCGATGAATTATTTCACAAACTAGTCTGTCGTTAGAATTTAAAGTATTTGCATTCTTGTTTTGTTTTCCGATGAGATTATGGGACTCGGGCTCCTTCTGAGTGAGTATTTTCGGTAGATAATTGTCAAAGCAAATCATTACTGCCTTTTACTCTCTATATTGATGGTAATGTTCTCAAATGGATCGAAAGTTGGCTTAGTGGATGTAAACAAAAGGTGGCCATTAATGGCAAAGCGTTTAACTCGAAAAGTATAACTAAGCGGCGTTTAGAACGACGCCCATTTAGAAACGTTAAATTTATTCTCACTTTTAAAAAGGTGCATTCGAGGATTTAATCCAGGGTATTTGAAATGATTAAAGGTTTTGATCATTTCGACCCCCCAAGAAATATTTCACCTTTAGAAATGCAGATAGAACTCGCGGAAATGGTTTCAAATTAGTGGGTAAACATTTTAATTCTAATAAAGCTAAAAAAAATTTCTTCAATCGTATATTTAATTTGTGGAATAGATTGCCAGCCACCGTAGTTCTAAGTAATTTGATCGAATCCTTTAAGAAGAAACTAGATGCTAATCTTGCCTTCAAGCCCCAGCTGGAAGCATTTGTTAGCGCGTGGTAGTATTGTAGAATTTTCACTTGGATTCCCTTCTCTGTTCTTTAATATTTTCATTTTAGCTTTAAATTTCTTTCCTTCCTTTCAACCTCTTTTCTCTGCTTTGCTTTAAAACTTTCACTTGTCTTTACATTTTCTTACTTCTTTTAACCTTCCTTCTTAAACAGACAGCCTCGTAGGGACCAGCCGGTCTGTTGCTGTTTGATATCCTTTGTATTTGTATATTGTTGCTTAACTTCAGTTCTGTTTTTATATTGAGATTAAAAAATTTTAATTCACTCTTAGTGTTTAGGGAAGATGAAATTAAAATGAGTATAAATTTACCTTATAGATCAGCGTACAAATAAAACCAAAAGACGTTTTGCGTAATTTTTAAGATGTCTTTTATTTCGTAATTATTTCTATTAGAAACAACAATCAAATAACTTAATTTTAAAATATAATTAAAAAGGAACGGAAATTAAACTTTTACGGGTTGAAAATAAAATGTTTTACTTCGAATAAAATAACAATGTGTGAATTTTTGTAGAAAAAGCTCTCAACTAATAATTAAAACTTAATTAAATATTTCAGGACAGTTGAATTTTTCAGATATCCTTTCAATTTTCATCATAACATTTTTATTCAGATCCTTTATATGAGAGAGAGAGAGAGAGAGAGAGAGAGAGACAGAGAGAGAGAGAGGCTAACTTCACACAGGAATAGTAGTAATAGTAAAGCATAGAACAGAGAATGCTCTCTCCCTTCTCCGCCAGCCACTGCTGACAGAAAATAGTGGTAAAAAAAGATTTATAGTAAAGTAGGAAAAAGTATAATGAAAAGAATAGCTTCATAGTTCATTCACACCATGCATATATAATACTTATCTCGTGTACTCAGTTACAAATTATAAGACAGTGGAAAATAAAGGCTAGCATGAGAGAGAGAGAGAGAGAGAGAGAGAGAGAGAGAGAGAGAGAGAGAGACGGGGGGGAATAAACCCCTTCAAAAAGGTATTTAGCTGACTGATGAATGTCTCACGAGAAATCATGAAACTTTGCAGAAGTAAGATGTAAGACTTTCTGATAAAATATTAAATTGAAGTTATAATGATGGAGCCATTATCAAGTTAATATGCATTTGGAAAGAGACTATGAATACAATCTACAGATCTACAGAAGCTAAGGCTAACAAAGACCCTAAGATCCACTCTAAGGTTAGCCCGAGAGAAAGGAAAGAGTAGGGGGTTAAGAGAAGAGAAGAGAATAAGGGGTTAAGTAAGGAGCAACACCTATCACTCGTGGGTTAACATTCATTCAGAAAAAGAGGAAAAGTGTCTCACCATCATCATCCGCCGGCCACTGCCGACAAGTCAGAAAAATAGTCAGAGAGAATAGGAGAGGGGTGAAAGATGAAAAGAAGTAAAATAAGAACGCTTACAAACCATGCAAACACAGTCTTAACTCACTGTCATACCATGCAAACTACAAACATGCAAGAAAAGAGAGTTAGAGACATGCAAAGTAAGGAGAGGATAAGAAAAAAAAAAAAAAAAGTAGGTAAAGTTAAACAAAAAGTGGGTTAGTTTACGCTATGAGCTACATCTACATTCGTGTTAGTCTACTTTTTTTTTTTTTTTAATAATTTTATTGCTGGCATCACACGCTGGCATGTCACAAGCTGGCACTCATCGTCAACAGACTCATCCTCGAGCACCACCACCAGAGCTCCTGTTGTTAACTTTCTTTTTTAATTTTAAACAACGTTAATACTTTTAAAATGTCTGTCAAGACGGTTCTTAAACACATTAACGCTGGTAGAATGAACGACTGACGCGGGGAGATTATTCCATTTATCAATTACTTTAAACGTAAAGAAGTTTTTAGCGATATTAGTAATGAAACGTCTGCCATGCAACTTAAATCCGTTATTGCGAGTATTACTATTATCGAAAGTGAACAATTTATCAAAATTTACGTTATCGACGTTATTAACGATTTTGAAAACTTCAATAAGCTCCCCCCTTAATCTCCTAGTTTCGAGTGAATACAGGTCTAACTCTTTAATTCTATCTTCATAAGGCTTATTGCGCAATGACGGAATAAGTTTCGTGGCACGACGTTGAACCCTTTCTAACCTATCAATATCCTCACGCAAGTACGGGCACCAAAACTGAACTGCATATTCTAAATGAGGCCTGACTAGGGACTTGTAAAGGGGCAATATAATATCCTTCGATTTAAATTCGAAATTACGCGCTATGAAGCCTAACATCCTATTAGCTTTTGCGCAAGACTCCAGGCACTGGTTCCTAACCTTTAAATCCTTAGATACGCGTACGCCTAAATCTACTTCCTCGTCAAGGCTCGCTAACTCCCTATCATCCATCGTGTACGCGTAATTATTGTTGCGAGAACCTATATGCAAAACTTTACATTTGTCTACGTTAAATTGCATCTGCCACTTATCTGTCCACTCCATAGCTGAGTTGTGTGTTAAATTGAAACTATAAGTGCTTAAAATTAAGAAAGATCCAAGAACAGAATGTCTTACTAAGCAAAAAAATTTAAAAAAACGCTTTACCCAAAACATGGAAAAAATAAATATTTTAAAAGCTAGTAAATTCTTTCAGTGATAAAACTGCTCTCTTTTCTCCTATTAATGAGGTTTATACAGGGTGGCCCATAAGTCCTAATCGGTTGTAATTAAAGCGAAAATAAAAAAATCAAACAAAATATAAAGCTTATAATTCGTTTAGAAATAGTTATTGATTATTCAAAGTGCAAAATATGATCATCTCGACAAATATCCTTTCCTTAGTAATTGGTTACGTCAGTGTGAGCTCCGCTAGCTGGATTTTCACTTTAATTATAACCGACTAGGATTTATGGGCCACCCTGTGGAATAGAATTTAACAAAACGAGAATGTGCTAGAGATAGACAGCATTTAAGCAAAAGTAAAGTGAAAGTATTGAACATACAATATTAAATTTAAAATATTTCAGGTGAAGCATATATTATTATTTATTTTTATATTTTGCAGTATTAAAAATGTTAAATTTACTAAATTTGCTAAATGTTGAATTTATTAAATTAAGTTTTACTTATGAAGAAACTATAAATAATGGAATTCACTTTGATATATAAATATTAAGGTTCAACTAATAACGATTTTTTCTCGACAAGTTCGTAAGTCAATCCTGTATCTTGGAAAAGGACTCTAACAAATTATCAATTTTCTACCTCTTAAACTAATGAAATATTAATTGTGAGGTTTTATGAGGCAAGATGACTGACAAGCATCAAGCCTACCAGGCGTCTGGTAAAATAAGTGAGAAAGACTCGTACACATGGCTTAATAATTAGCGAGGAGGGCCAGAAAATGATACAGCATTCGCTTGAACTAATGCCGCCCATTGCTCTAACTCCTACATTTTTATTTCCAACATCATCGGGGTCCAAACCCTGAAGGGAAACCGCGTTACTCACCTAGTAACAATCGCTGGTGTATACAGATCTTATATGGAGTCCTTTTAACAAAGAAATGAAAAGAATTACAAAACCTTAATAAATAATGACTGCCAGCTCAATATTTAATATATAATAAAATACAATAATATAAAATAATAAAATACAATAATATACAATAATATAAAATAGACAATAAAAAGCTGCTTCAACCACATTTTAGTACTAACCATAAACATTGTAAATGCCAAAAATATCATGTTGTATTTCAATTCAAAATTAGTTGGTGGAATCAAAACTGAAAACAAATAACTAAATAAAATAAATAAAACTATGTTACACACAGACCATGCATGGAACAAGGAACTCTTGTCAAAAAATTAAATCCAGTATAGTCCAAATAATTAATTAATTTTCCCAGAAAAGTTCCTTGTTCCATACACGGTCTGTTTGTAACATAAAAGTTTCTCAGGGGACCATTCTGAGTTGTAACAAATAAAATAGTAAAAGAATAATAATTGTTAAAAGATTAAAAATCAACAAAACTTATGTCTCGAGTGGGAAAAGGGCACTCTTTAGCACGTTGGGTAGTAGGGTGTTTAGTAGGTATCGCACGACCCACCGGTGGGTCGTTCTTCTTGTTTATTTAATAGAGTCATATCTGGCTGGTACAAAGTCGTACAAGCTTCAAATTGATTTTGGCACGGCGGAAAGGTCCACTATTTTATAATTTGAGCTTATTTTGCATGATTCTATTTGAATATATGATAATTAGGATAGGAAAACAACTGATGAAATTTCTGAAATTTCTGCAAGAAAATTGCATACATTGGAAGGGTTTCAGTACATTGAATGAATTATTGAATTAAAAAAAAACGCTTGACTTGGAATATTTGAAAAATAAATTATATTTACTTTTAAAATTATAGAAGAATAAAACTTTTGGAAAAAGAAGTAGCTGAACACTTCCTTTCACCATAATGAATCAAATGGAAAAAAATGATAATTTGAATCATTACAGTCCTTTCACAAGAAATAAACAAATAGAAAAATAAACAATTAGAAAAAATTATCAACTTAACCATTCTTTTCAAAAAATAACACCATCTTTTATATTATTTTTAGACGATCCATAAAATTTTATAGGTGGCATATTTGATGACTGATAGGCAATTATAAATTTTATTCACTATTTAATATGAAAACAGGCCTAAATCTGAAAGAAATAACACAAAATCATAATAAAGGATATAGCTGGAAATAAGGTTAAAAATGTAAAGACATAGGTACGACTTACCGGTGGGTCTAAAATGACCTCTGTAGTCACTGGACCAAGCATATCATGAAAATCAGTCCACTAGAAGTGCTAAAATGGTGTTCGGTGCAGCAGGGTAAACAGCCAAAAACCCGGTTGGCATCCAACGTGTTAAGGAAAGTAATAACGTTTTGTACCATTTTTTTTATCTGAAGAAGGAAGTAACGCTTCCTACATTAGTTACACAACAAACACTTTGCAACAAAGACTGCTTCATCATGGGTATAGTCCGAGTAAAATTCACCATCATTTTAAAAATGAACATAAAATGGAGTCGTTCAAACATTACGTAACGCTATTTTTGCTAAAACTTGACACCCCAGGGCCCCCAGGAACGTTCTGTAACGCTAGACCAGACACCCCCTATAGAGATGTTATGTAACACTCCTCCCACCCCACACCCCACACGTTACGGAACGTTACAGGGGGAAAGGGGTGTCAGGTTTTAGCAAAAATAGTGTCACGTAATTTTTGAACGGCGCCAAAGACCCCTGGCAGTGTCAATTCAGAGAACTTCACCATTCTTTTTAAAACAAAAAAATTTTAATTTACGAATAGCAGAAACCATTTTCATAAAAAAATCAAAACCCAATATCAATCAATGTTAATTAGAAGAATTGGCATGTTTCCTAAATATATTAATTTAAAGCATTCATGCGCAACTTCAAATTTTAATTTGATAAAGCTCTTAAATATGTAAATATTATCTAGTTGAATATATTCATATAAATTTCTATTCCTCTTATCATATACATATATATATATATATATATATATATATATATATATATATATATATATATATATATATATAAATAATTTAACTGTTGTATTTCATCATAATCATAGAAATAATTTAGCTGATCCTTAAAATGTCTCAAGGCATTGGGCGAAACATCGGCATATATAAATTTCGGTGAAGCCAACTGTGACGTGGCACAACTGTCGTGGAGAAGAGCTGGCAGGTATATATGAGAAGCCCAAGGCAAATTCCTAACTCTGAAGACGATCAAAGTAAATGAACGAAACGTCAGTTAGTCTAAAACAAGAGAACAAAAAGGAAAGAAGAAAAATTTCAACATATATATATATATATACAGGGTGGGCGGAAAGTAGCTCCCTAATTTAAATTACATATAAATTATGTATAAATTGTGATTGTATTGTTATATTGTTATGGTGTGTTCTCTAAAGTGGTACAATTGTAACGGTAATCTTTTTTTCTCTAAAGTGTTCTCTTTGTGTTCTCTAAAGTGGTACAATTGTAACGTTCATTTTTTTTTTTCATTTCAGATTGAAGGGTAACATGGCTGAGCGTTTAACACTGCAGGAGCGTGCCCAGTTGGCGGCACGGTACGAAGTTTGGCAATCTGTCGTTCGAGTTCAAAGATGGTGGCGGGCCATTCACGGGCCACGTGCCCAAGTGGACCCGAAAACAATCAAGAACTGCCACTCGAAGCTCATGACCACGGGGTCTGTGGCAGATGTTCGAAGATGTGGTCGCCCTTCGACATCCAGGGCCCAGGAGACGGTGCAGGCAGTTCAGGAAATGTTCGCACGGAGTCCACGAAAGTCAACTCGCCAGGCAGCTCGGGAAAGTGGACTCTCCCGCTACTCAGTGCGAACTGTGCTGAAGAAGGAGCTGAACTGGCGTGCGTGGGGAAGCCGCATTACTGCCAATCTCTCTCGGACGAGGACTGCGACATTCGCATGGAGTTCGGGGAAATCATGCTGGCTTGGCATGAAGACTGGCCCCATCTCTTCCGCAACATCCTCTGGAGCGACGAGGCGGTGTTCCACGTCGGAGGCTTTGTCAACCGCCACAATTGCCACTACTGGGCAGGAGAGGATCCCATGGTTACCGCTGAAAAACGGCAGAATCGGTTCAGTGTAACGGTGTGGTGTGGTATGACCTCAGATCAGGTTGTGGGCCCGTTCCTTCTGTGCAACACCATGAATGCTGAGCGGTACCTTGCTATGTTGCGAAACGAGGTCTGGCCGGTTGTCAGCACATGGGAGAACATCGACGATCTGATATTTATGCAAGATGGCGCCCCTCCGCACTTCGCTCTTGTTGTCCGTGAGTGGCTGGATGCCGACTTGACACCGTGCGACTTCTTTCTTTGGGGGTGGGTAAAGGAAGAAGTCTACCGCACCAAACCGAGGACATTGGAAGAACTGGAGGACCGAATTCGGGAAGTCATGTCCTCCATCCCGCCGGAGTTCCTGCTAAAGTCAGTGGACGCCATTCCTGGGCGGCTCCAGAAGCTGGTGGAAAGAGTTGGAGCCCACATTGAATTTTAGAGAAAACCTACCATGTATGCCTACCTTTTCATATTATTTCTTCTGAAATAAATGGATAATATACGTATTTTTTTACCAATCCAAAATAGGGAACTACTTTCCGCCCACCCTGTATATATATATATATATATATATATATATATATATATATATAATTTAGGGTGATTCAAAAAAATCAAAGTTTTTTTGTTTAATTGTTCAACCTGTATTTTTGTTCCTTATGACAAAAAAGTAGTGTATGCCAAATTTGGTGAATTTTAAATAAAATTTACTATGTGCTACCAGGCGTCAAAGTTTCCCTTTTTTCAATTTGTTTGTTTTTACAACTTATGATTTTATGTTTAATTGTTTATATTTCAGAATTTTTAATTAATGGTTTATATACTAGCTTGCTTTTAATTGTTGTTTGGAACTCGTAATTTTGATATGGAAGCTAGGCCTAACTCACCATCACCTAGTTGCTCAGGTGGGAGAAGTTCTACAAGAAAAGAAACTGAAGTATGGCTAATTGGGCAGCCCTCTGCAGTACTAAAAACATCCGTATTACCATCAGAGAAGGAAATGATGGCCCTCTTCATGCACTACAGAAATATTAAAAAGCAAGGCATTAGAGAATCTTGCTGCTCTACTGCAGATGACGTGCTAGCAGTTGGGAAAAAAGCAGGAATACCAGCAAAACAAAGAGTACATGTAGTAGATAAAATTCAAGGAATACTGAAGGAATGGCAGCTGCTTAAGAAAAACAAAGTAAACAAATTGAAAAGATCACAAAATTTAAATAATAAAGAAGAAAAATGGAAAGATAAACTGGAAAACTTATTTGACATTGCTCATGAGAATGTTATGCAGCTTATAAAAATAGAAGATAAGAAATTCTTGAAAATGCAACGTGAGAAAGGACGTAATGGAAAAATGGGTACCATTGATAAGGCTGTTGCTAAAAAAGATCAAAGAGCAGCAGAAAAGCAACAACGTTATGAAAAGAGGAAAGCAGAAGAAGAGATCAAAAGAAAGAAGAATGAAGAGGCTGTCATACTCACTAGTACATCATCAGAATCAGAGGAGAGTAAAAGTGATGAATCTGGTTTCTGTGTTGCACAACCTTCAACATGGAAAAGTAAGGTAGGCAAACGCAGAAAATTGTTTGATGATAAATTATTAGGAAGTCTTGATGTTGCAAAATTGAGTGACAGAAATACAGAAATGCGTCTCTAGTTTTAATGCCAACAATCAGACATCGCTTGAATGGGGCATCTGCGAACAAATAAAATGCATGTGCTTCGATACAACGGCAGCCAATACTGGTCCTAGAAATGGTGCAGCTATTCTTCTAGAACAAAAATTCGACAACGATTTATTGTTATATTTGAAATTATGCTGGAAGCCGTTGTTTCAAAGTCTTTATCACCCTCTTCTGGCCCAGATATAGTCCTTTTTAAGAAGTTCAGAGAAAACTGGTCAAGCATTAATAAGGAGGACTAAGAAACAGCATTATCAGATCCAGATATCTATGAAAATATTCATGACATCAAAGATGACATAATTATATTTGCAGCAAATCAACTAGATACATTCCAACCAAGAGACGATTACCTAGAACTATTGCAGTTATCAATTATTTTTTTGGGAGGTGAACCAAAAGGTGGAATCAAATTTAAACATCCAGCGGGACTTCATCGGGCTAGGTGGAAGGCCAAAATTACATATTCATTAAAAAATTTTATGTTCAAATCTCAGTTCAAAATTTCAGTAAAAGACAAAAAAGGACTAAAAGACATCTGTCTCTCTGCTACTCGGTTATATGTAAAGGCATGGTTTACAGCTCCTGTGCCATCTTGCGCTCCTCTTCTTGATCTGGAATTATTAAAGAATCTTGTAGTCTACAAACAAATAAATGACGCAATTGCATTTGTTGCTATTAAAAAACTGTTAGGTCACCTCTGGTACCTATCAGAAGAACTGGTAGCCTTGGCCTTTTATGATGATGAAGTGCCTACTGAAACAAAAAACAAAATGGTAAAGGCCTTGCAAAATACAACAGAAACTCTTCCTGCAAAACGGGCTTTTCTAGATCCTGCACTTATTCCAACGAAGAAATTAGAAGATTTTGTCACATCAAATACTCAAAGATTCTTTACAATAACAGAATTTAGTTCAAAATTTTTACTCAAAGATGCTAAAGAATGGCATAATGATGAAGAGTATAACTCCGCTAAGAAATCTATCAAACAGTGGAAAGTTGTGAATGATATAGCGGAAAGAGGAGTAAAATTAATGGATGAATGTAATAAAATACTAACACATGAAAGAAGATCAAAAAGAATTCTTGCTACAAGTAGTGAAAAACTACAGGGCTGTTTACCCTACGGGGGAGCTTTCCACATTAAAAAAAGCAATGCGCCTTGTATTGTACCTCCTGGGTGGTGTGGAAAAATTTGACAATTTGAGTCGTTCTGTCAATTTTTAATTGCTGGTTGCAATCCCTAAAAATTAAAAATTTGGTAAAATATTTTAGGATAGTTGTTTTTATGCTGAAATGAACCATTTAAAGGGTTGAACACATTAAAATCTTAAAAAAAATTTTTTACCCCCATATTTGAATCACCCTAATATATATATATATATATATATATATATACACCCTTAAAATTTTCAAATTTCAACCGTTAAATAATAATAATAATAATAATAATAATAATAATAATAAAAATAATAAACTTTAGACTTCATTCTTTTATTTATTGCAATACAAAATTTTACACTACGAGCTAGTTAATATAGATATAAATTACTAGTCCATTTTTTTAGGTCGAATGACTGATGAAGCTTAAAATTCCATACATAAGGAGTCACTATTCTGAAAAAATAATGAAGGAAATTCGTATTTTAGGAAGAAGAAGATGAACGGAGAGCATTTGGAAACCAAACGCGGTAAATGATTTCTCATAACTCGTAAAGACTCTCGCCACTGAAATGGGATGTAAAAAATACCTAAAAAGAGTTTTAAGTTTAAGTTTTAGATTTAAGGTTTTATTCACTTAAAATGTTGATAAATAAGTGGGAACATTCAGAGGGTGAATAATTTCTTGCTTAATTCGCCCCTTGTCGAGTCATTTTCGTAAATGAAGAACATCTACTGCACCGTTCTGGATCCATTTATTAAAATGAC